>OY720442.1:13608081-13674637 GCA_963082915.1 Dolichopus griseipennis
TATGTTTGAAATTTTGCCAAAAGTAATTAATGTTTATAATAATAATGATATAGTGTTTATATAACGGTCATACGGGTATCCCAGAGTTGACACAGTCTACTCTACTACACTCTTCCTCGTTTTTTTTTTTAACTTCAAATAATTGAATTGAAAGTAAAGTACTCGTAGTATATATATTAAATATATGTATATATCTATAATTTAGTATTGTGGGTTATTACTAATTAAAATGATACCTTTTGATGGTAGATTATTATTGTAAATCTAAAATCTTTATGTATGTACAAATATGCATTTTATTTTTTATTTGAATACGTCATTTTTTTTTAAAAATTTGTTCAACACAATATTTACAGTTTAAAAAAAGAAGGAAGAAGGATTTACAGGATAATTTGATTTGACATGTTAACCAATGTGAACAGTAAATATTGAATAAATATATATGGAGAAAAAATTATTTTGAATATTCTGTACACCATGCACGAAATTCTATTATTAAAAGCCAAAGGGTTTGTTGCGTAAAATAACCTGTTATTCCTCAGATATCTTTTATACACCTCAGATACAAATTATAATCAGATATTTTGGAATAAAGACAATTAGTTGCTATTCTGTTTTTTAAAAATTAACGGTAAAGTTCAGGTACCCTTATATAAGTATCCGTAAGTATCATTTAGTTATGTATTTACTAATTTGAAGTACAATCACTGAGTTATCTGAGTTTACCTCAGCTCAGTGTAGTATTTTGGATATTATTTTATTAGTTAAACTGCAGTAATTATATTACATTGCATTCTATTACAAACACTTATCATCAAGATATTAGTTAAATATTACAACAACAATATATTTATTGCAGAAAATATTAGACAAGATAATTATAAAAATGGTTTAAATCTACTGCCTACTCTAAGGTTGGTTATACAACGTAAAATTGTATATTCAATAAAACGGAGCTTTCTGCTAAGTTCTGGAGTAAAATACATGAAATCAATCGCTTTTGAATAACATTAGTTGATAGTAAAATAAAGATTAGTAATTTATATTAGACTTATTAAACTGTTTATACCCTATACATACATTCTTCACTAATTTTTAGGTTATACTTAAAACCCTTATAAAACTCTTCGGATTTTTCCAATAAATTTTCAAAATCTCAAACATCTGTCCAAATACAATACTAACTGCGTACGTTAATGAAATTTTAAAGAAACCACAATAACCATTTTCTTTTATTTACTCAAAGGATTCATTTCTAATTTAATTATAATTTAAAATAAACCAAATAACATCTAAATATTTGTATTTATTAAAAAATAAATAAATATTTTAATAAAAATAAAAGCAAATAAAAATTTAATTCAATTAATTATAACCAATAATAATTTTTAATATTATTAAACAATTATTATTATGATTATTTTGATTAATAAAAAACTTTTAACAAGTTTCTGAGTTTTATAAGTTGACTTCTAAACCAAGAGTTTAGAAGTCAACGTTTCTGGAAAGTTAGTTATTCAGCGATAAAAGTTAAAATGTTGGTATTTAACTGGAGTTCATAGAACAGTAATTGGTAATTATGCATAAATAAAATTAAATTAGATTTTGTATATATTATTAATTTATAGCTAATAAAGAGATATTTTATTTTAATATGATTTCAGTATCATAATGTTATTATTGTAATTATATATTTAATTTTATTTATTTATTTATAAACGGTACCTTACCTTATACAATGTAATAAGAGAGTGAGGCATGCTTTTTCTTTTCAGCTGTGGCAGATTATACTAAATTTATTAATTTTATTAGTAGTATTATTTATTTTGTTTATGTCATATATTTTATATTTCACTATATATATATTTGGTCACCATGGAGATTTGTAAAGAAAAATAATTTTTCAATTATTTATTTTAATTAAATTATACGTAAGGAATCATTTTCGAATCATCGAACCCGCATTCACTTGGTTAGTAAGCCAAATACTTACCCACTACACTCCCGAGATTTCGAATATATCGAAATCGAGAAATGGACAGCCCTTATTAGAATATCAATCCCTACCTTACGACAAACAAATACTTTTTAAATATAAAATCAAAAAATTTCAAAATTCGAAAAGTCTGGCTAAATTGGATCCAGATCTTAGTTTTTTGAGTTAAAAAATCCCAAAATTGTTTTCTTCATAATATGTCAAAAAATATCCATTTCGAAACTCAAAACAGTTTAACAACACTTAAACGAACACAACTTAAAAGAAAATAAATAAATGTTTTATTGATTATAACTTCAACATAAAGAAATAAATAAATACTCAAGAGAATCGGCTACTAAAGTCATTTTGTATATATATATCTACTTATATTTTTAAATAAAAATAAAAAATTTGTAAATAAAACCACAAAAAAAAACAAGCAACATTAAAAATCAAATGACACACTAATGTCAAGATTGTCAAGACAATAAAAAAGAAGGACTTAAAGAGGCAAAAATACAAAAAAAAAAATTAATGTGAAATTTTCCCTTTTCATTATTTTGGGGTTGCATAGGGCTGAGAATTACTTATATCTACTTACCTTTTTAACAATGACACGTTTATACAATTTGTTTAAGAATATTGTGACAAATAAAAGAAAGTGTCATTGCGTAGGAAAAAAAACGAAATATTTAGAAAAAAAAAAAACTTGAAATGTGGGCTATTTTATTCTGGGTGTTTTGTTTTTTTTTTTATTTTTCAATTTTTTTCTTATGTGTGAAAATATGCAAATTGGATTTATTTAATCTTATGTTAAAAAATAATCTCAAAAATAAAAATCTGTTAAATAAAAAAATTTTATGAAAATAAAAAAAAAAGTTTTCCAATAATTACACATTAAAAGAAAATCCCTAAAGTGATTTCCTTTGTCGCAACGTCAGGCAATTTTTTATTTTTTTAAATGTGACGTTTGCTTTTTTTTTGTGGAAGTTGTTCTGTTTAACTTTAGGAATAGGATATTAGGAAGGAAATGTAGGATATTATTAAAAGGAAATCAGATAATATGAAGATATGTTAGAATAATTTTTAAAATATTAAAAAAAAATATATAATTTTATTAAAATTTATCCATCGAAATAAAATAATATTGAAGCCATTTATATTTTTTATGAATCATTGTAAGTATCACTTGATAATTATTTTTTAGATGAAGCATTTCGTTTTTTGTTTTTAGAAGTGCGAAAACATAAGATCGAAGCAACCTTAATTAACAAATAAAGGAATTAAGAAGAAGAAACGAGTGTATGAGAGAAACACATTCAGAAAAACATGAAAGAGCGTTACGATTTACGATTAAGCAGATCTGTTTCAAATGGAATCCTCAAGACTCTGGAAAATGTCTTTAAATATTCACACAATTGCATTGAACAGAATATCATGGAGAAATTTAATAGCCAGTATTTATAAGCCAACAATATTCTGCAGAGAAATTTAAAAAGAATACCTATTAAAAGTTTAATTCTTTTTCAAATGAAATTTATCTAGTTTTAGATGAACTTGGTTTTTTTTTATAATACGAATACTCCTTAATTATTAAATTAAATTGGTATTTTTTAAACGGGTCCGCTTCTTGGGATCTGGTAGTCGGATCAACATATTGGAAACAAGCGATGAAGAAAACCAAGGAAAAAAATAAATGATAATATTATAATTAAGTTATTTCATCAATTCATTATTAATTATGAATAATAGTGAAATCAATACTTATAATACAATCCCAATGTACTTAACAAAACCTGTTAGCGAATATCGAAATATAATGTTGAAGCGTCAATGTTAATGTTTATGTTCTTACTTATAAAAACAGTAAATTTTTAATTTTTAAGTCCTAATAGCTTCTCAATGGGGAAGGTTGTCAAATTTCTCGAGGATCTAACCCCACGACCCCCTCTCCCCAACCCAGTTTTTTTAGGTTCTAGGAATAAAATTGTGAATTCCATCAAAATTTGGAATTTTACTATAAAATCAGCTGTCTTTTACCGTTTTCAGATTGAAAATATACCTAACAGAACTGTTGTTATAACAATTTATATATAGGGCTTTTTAAATATGGGGCTGCAGAAAAAAGTTCTTGTATGAAATTATTTTTTTTGCAATGCCTACCTAACAGAATGGGGAAGGTTAAAATTTCTTTTCTCTATTTTAAACGATGTAAAAGTTTTTGTAAACATACGGACAGATGAACGGACGGCTAATGTGTCCGTACAAAATCCTTTGAAAATGTGATAAAAAGGTCTTAAGTATCAATATATGTATCAAGTACAATTTATTTTAATAACAAGCCAAATTATAAAAATATAAACTTTATAGTCATAAATTTATAAAATTAGTATATTTTTCAGTAATATTAATATCTTTTTGCAATCCATCATATTGACCAAAGTTATTTCAATTTGCATTAAAAAAATTAAAAAAAAAATTACCTATAAACGTAAAAAGACATATGTATACTTTAACACTCTTAATCAACCCTTTTTTGTTGTATTTAATGTGTTCAGATAACCAAAAATTAAATAATTTTTTTTTTTTATTTTAAGGGTTTTTGATTTAGTTATGAATCTATTTAACTAATGAGTTACACGTCTTAATTAAATATAAAAAAATAACCAATTTTTTGTCTTGTCTACTGTTGTGCAAACATTTTATTAAATCTTTTTCGCAAATAAATTTTCCAAAAAAAAATTACCTTTTTATTTTTACAAAGGGTAGTTATAAATTTATTGATGATACCCCATATAATATATAATATATAATAAAAGGGTCAGTTTATATTTTAATTAATTACATAATATATACAATTATATACATGTATACATAATCAAACATCCATTTCAATTAATTTATAAAAGTTTAAAATGAAAGTCCCAAAAATAGATAAAAAAAATATAGAGACATAAATTTAATTACATATACATATATATGATCTTATATATGGAAATTTATTTTAAATAAAAGTGTGTATTATGTAATACAAGATTTTACCAAATAAGTTTTTTATTAATTAAAAAACAAAAACCCTTTTCCAATAATCAAATGATAAATTATTAAGATATTTTAGTTAAATACACGAAATAACAAAAATGTCAACAACATATTGAATATTTAAATAATATTTTACACAAATAATATGTTTTATTTAATACATATATATAGAAGGACAGTATTTACAGTTAGTAGTTCATAGTTCAATGAATCCTTATACCTTTAATAACAAAAATACATTTCAATTTATAGATTTTTATTATATTGATATAGGAAAATTATCTAATAATATTTATCTAATATTACCTAATTATTTAATTAAAACTTTATTGTGATATGGTATTCAAAATAAATAAAATATGAAGGACAAAGCATATTATATGTACAGGAATGGCAGGACATGTTTTGTATTATATAAATTTAATATGATATCGTCTACTATAAAATAAAGCTTTTGTTAAATAAAAATTAGCTTTGATATAATAGGGACTTTACTTTAATATAGAACAAAAACTTTTAAAAGCCCTTAATAGAGTTTCACTACCTCTCACAGATGTCAAAAATGTACTCTATATTACAATTTGCATTTACTTAATTTGGGGATATCTATTTTCCACTACTACTATCATACTATAATCATAGCTTTCCCTTTAGCCTACGACAAAAGCGCTTTAGATACTTCAGACGAATTTAAAGACAATATATAGCCTATCTTTTACTAATTAAAAGAGTCAGTTGTTGCTTTAAAATTTACTAAGAGATTACAGTTATCTGATTCAATTTTTTTTTTATTCCTTTTCCACTCCCTATACTCCGCATTCACCAAGCTTATTTTAAACTAGGCTTCAGTTTCTTTAATCATAATATTCACTAACCCGTTGATTACTCGGCTGAAGCTATTGTATAAGGTTATGAAATATGAATGCACAAATGTTAACTTTGTGCGCCATCTTTTATCTTACACCAGAATTATTTATATATTTTAATTAAATCTTATGTTATATTACGATATAAACTATTACGATATAATTCTACAATTTTACGATATTTATTTATTAGATATGATCTGACCGGGGTTTGAACCCGATACCTTACACATGAAAAGCGTCGTCTTTACCACTACGCCATTGGTCAGATGATTCAGTTAGTTTCATTCTATTTAAGTGGCACTTGTCACGGCTTGTTATGGAATCTACAAAAGTCCTAATATTATTTTACCTGAATTGAATATTATAATCCTTTTAAAAGTACTGAATCGTAAAAAAGTTCGATAAAATCTAGGTTCTTATTCTATCTACATGCAAAGGATAAGTTTTGAATTGCGTAAAATAAATTTAATATCTGTAGGTAATTAAAAATTTTAATATTAAAGTTGGTATATAGACTGAGTTTTTATATACTTGTTTTCATAATCTAACCTTCCTAAAATCACAAAGTGCGTCAACAACATCACTTCATTATATTCTAATGCCCTTAAGTTTAATAAGCTAATGGATTTAAACATTTAGTGTATAGGAGATTTTTTTAATAAATAGAGTCTACCGACGGCTATCAAATTTGCTATATGTGGTTGTATTAAATTCATCAAATCTATGTAGCTGTAATTGGATGATAATTAAGTATGGTAATTAGATTTTTATTTGATTAAAAGTGAATTAAAACATTGAAGACACGAGTAGATGAAGGTGCTTTCTTACAAAATCACAATTTTGAGTATAAATTGAGTTCAAAGTTTTTTTTTATATAACTTTTCTCAATCGGATTCTTTTAAAGTTATGACGTATGAAGATGATTAAAAATAATAATAAATAATTCATCTATTTAAAGGTTTTCAAAAAACAACTTGAATTCCCTAGTATTCTAGACTTATGCAAAAAAAAATTGTTAAATAACTCAACTCATGTCTGCAATTCAGAGTTTACAATGGCAGCTGAAACAGTTTATTTAAATGCTTAATTGTGATTTATCAAAATGTTTATGTAATAAAATAAGGACATTATGTAGGATACATAAAAGATATATTTTGCATCTAAGAACTATTTATAATTTTTGTATTTGAAATGATTTTAAATATACAGTTATAATATATAATATATATAATAGTATACTTAAAAATACAAACCTTTCAGAATAAAGTCCTATACGTAACATATTAAGTGCTCACAGGTATGGACGTGACTTTCATAGAGATTTACAAATTCCCAAAGTTATAAATGAAATAAATAGATATGCCATAAAGTGTAAAGCTCTTGTAGAAGGGCATATAAAATATTGCAGCTGCTCAGTTAATAAATAATCACATTATTACAGCAAGGCTTAAAAGAAAAATACTTTTAGATAATATACAGATTTCCTTAGGGAATGTACATAAAACCTATATTTAAACCAAAGATAGCAAAAAGTTAATGGTTAGTCAGTTGGACTAGTTTTAATAAGGGAAGGATGTGGTTTAGCTCAGTAAGAATCCGGCATACACTTCTGCTACGGGCAGTTTGTATTTTTCGAAGATTCCACATCAATCCAGGTAAAATAAAAAAAAATAAAAATATATAATAGTACCTATAAGTAATTGTTGTCTTAGATTAATTATTTTGAATTCCCATTGCTTAATTATTAACTGTAAAACAACTAGATTTAATTTTTATTATAACTATCTTTAAATTTCACTTAATTTTTTATACAAAATTTTACTTTAAATTCTCATGAAATCTTCATTTAAAATAAATTTTAGTTTTACCTTTTTTTTCATAAAAATTATATATATGTATAGTGTGTATATGTGTTTGTAAATTTTTTGCCCATCTTTTCCAAATAAAAAAATAAAAAAACTCTATTTAGAGATCTATATATATATATAAATAATAGATACCTTTATATACTATTGATATATTATATATGATCTAAAAATTTTATACATATACATACTTCTTTTCTATTATATTTTTTTCTTAAATGGAAAAATTTCCCATTCACTGTTATTATTCTGTTGCTTCTCATTTTCAATTTTCATTTTAATTTTCCTTTTTTTTGTTATGTTTTTTTTTTATTTTTTTTTTATGTAAAATAAGTTTAGTTAAAATGAAAGTTCGTGCCCAGTCATAAGTACCACGCCCTAACGGGAGAGATGTCATTGCACATTTGGCCTTCATGATAGGAAAAGAGCATGAGCTAAGACCAAGACCAAAGAAAATAAAAAATAAAAAAAAAGTGTTTATCTTTTTTGCTGTAAAATAAACCAAGCAACACAATGGGGGGAAAAAAATAGGAGGGAGAAGAAAAGCAAAATGAAAAGCTATTAGCTACTCTTTCTATTAAATAATTGAATATATATATATATTTATATTAATATACATATATACAAATACACTGTACGCTGTAGTTATAAATATATAAGTTTAGAAAAGCTCAATAGAGTAGAGCTCTATATATTTTGCAGGAGTTTGCGCAATTTAAAACCGTTTTTAGAAAAATAAAATAGGAGTATAGAAAATTTATTAACAGTTAGTTTTTCTCTCACAGTTGTTTGTTTGTTTTTTTTTTTTTTTTCTATAGACTAAATATACTGAACCGAACCGAACTTTTGATCTTCTCGAAATGATTTTCATTAAGATTTTCTTTATTTTTTTTTTTGCTTTTTTTTTAATACATACATAGTTACATATAATATATATATATACATATGTATTTATTATATTATAATATTATAATAAGTATATGTATGTACATTGTAAATTGTAAAAATTACTTATTTATATACCTACCAATTTATATATACATTATATACTTACATTTTATCAAAATTATTTACAAATTTCCATTTGAATAGATAAGAAAATTATAAGAAAGTCAATAATGTTATAAGTCACACCCATTTTATTTTAAGATACATCTTAAAAAATATCTTAAGGTGTAATATGTATATTTATGGTACAATATACATTTATATACAATATATATTTAATTATATTTAAGTAGATAAGTATAGGTATTAAAAAAAATTATTCTCCAATAAGAGCCAAATTGTAATTTTTTTTTTTTATTAAAAAGGAAAATGTACTTAGATATTTATTTAGATACATACCTACATACCTTTAACATCACTTTAAATATTTGGATTGCATATATATAGGTTTTACAGTACACAGTATTAGGGACCTAATATTTATGTACCTAAACCCCCTAAGACCTTAACCATAGATAAAAGACGAATTCATATATATATATACCTATAGGTAATAGAATAGGATGATTAAAAGAATTGATTAAATTTTTAATTAATTATCTGAAGATAAATTTTTGGTTTGTTTATTATTAATTAAAATTTAAATAATAAATTAGTTGAAGATTTTTTATAATCATTATTACAATATTTTTTGCGAATGTCAAATTCGATAATTAAAAGCGGATTTAATATTTAAAAGAAAGTTTTCTTTAAATATGGATTTTTATTGAGTTTTCTGTTATTTAATTCAAATTTCATAGAAAATTTATTATATGTATATGTACATTGTATGTATTTTTAAATTATACAATCCACTTTAATTTCCGTTTTTTATCCTACAAAATTTTAATTATAACTTAAAAAAAATATTTACATTAAAATAAGACACCAAAGGTTAATTTGTACTTGTACATACATATATGTATGTATCGCACCATCGAATTATAGGAAAATATCGTCTATATTCGGTTATACCTATACGTTTCAAAATTTGAATTTTCGTTGGAAAGTGCAATGCAGTTCCAGAACAAAAACGAATGCATTAAACATAATATAATAATATGTACATAATATGAATAAGCTTAAATTAGATTAGGTATCTTGAAACATAAATTTTAACATTCAATATTTTTTTTAATGTTGTTGTTTTGAGATGGTTGATAGCATAGTACGTGCCATCCTAACACAGGTCTTGCAGCCCGTAGTGCACTCACTTTCAATACATAAGCAATATTATTGATCTGGTTTATTTTATATATTTGTATATTTTAAATTATATTTGGTCACCATGGGGATTTGTAAGGAAAAATTGTTTTTCAATAATTTTTTTCAATTGACCCACCGGATATTTTACAAATAATTAAAAGTTACTCAAATCAAATACCTTGACTCGACCTTCTGTCAAATAGCAAAACAACAATTTAATATTTCTATGAAAAGTCAGGATTTTCCTCTATTTTTGAATTTTATCGTTAAGTTGGAAAACTATTTACTTATTGTTTTTAAAAATTTTAATTATAAACAAATGTACACTTCAGAAATTGTAGTAGAATAGAATAGATGTGAGAAATTGATACATACATATATAAATAGTTGATGATTAGATATATAATGAAAATTTTCTGCATAGATATATAATGTATGTATACTATAAATATTATTATTAAGAGCGTATTCATTCGAAAAACAGAAACTGAAAACAAAAAATAAGTAGATAATTCAAAAATAAATTTGGGTAAAATCCGAAATATTATTTTTAAACGGGGGACACCCGTAACTATGACTTGTTTTAAAAAAAAGTGCAAAAGATACGAAATGTATAAAAATTTATATTTGCACACCTATTCTAAATTCCCTCGTAGACTTTCTACGAAAAATTGGCTACGCTACGAAAAAAAAGTTTTAGTGATTCTAAAATCTAAATTCCCTCGTAGAAAATTAAATTTGCAATGACAACTTCGACGTTTGAATCTAGTTTTTTAAGTAAAAATGGTTTATTGTTTTCAAATTTGTAGTAGGTATCTAATAATTTTTGAATCTAATTTTGAGAAAAAAGTATTTTAAGATTAATTATAAATAAAAAATAGTAAGATATTTCATATGATTTTTTTAATATTTTGATTATGTCTAGTTCTTTCGTTATTTTACCCTTAAAAATTTTAATATAGGTATGAAATACGAATATGCTACGAATATTTCTTTCGTAGATTTTTGCACTTGTCGTAGCGTTAAATCGAAATGAGAATTACTTTTTCGTAGATTATCTCCGACGTAGCTGTACGAGGGAATTTAGAATAGGGATGATGGTATTATGTAGTTTAATTTTAATTTTTAATTTGGATTTAACACGATTTCGCCTTAAGAGGGATTATTATTCACTGTTAAGGAATTTTCTAATTTTTACGAAAACCATAATTTTTGTAAAATAAACATTAATTTTTATTTTATCAATTTTATGTTTGTAACAATATTAAATTTATTTTTAAATCTTAATTATACAAAAATGGAGTTTATATATAACAGAAATATAAAAAAAATCTTTAAATTAATTGATTAAAACTTTAATTATTTTTAAATTACTTGATCAATATTTAATTTAACTTTTATTAAATTCCTTATATTTTTCCTCAAAAAACTGGAATAAAGCTGTTATACAAGAATAAGATGTCCATTCATGTCTCATATGCCCGGCTGAATATCTAGGTATGTCATCACCGGATTGAGATATCAATGTATCTAATGATTTATTTGAAGTTACCCAATTTCGACCAATTTTTTTCAAATGTAAAGATAATCCTTTATCAAAGCCAGACAAATAATGAACAGAATCCGTAAATCCAATGGCAAAAACTTTTTCCTTGAAAAATTTTGGATATTTTTTAGCCTGCAACGATTACGTATTATTACTAAATCAAATTTATATTATATATAAAAAAAAAAAAACTTACCAAACTCATTGTCACTACACCACCATAACTATGAGCAACAACTGCTACAGATTCCGGATTACAACCTATTACATATTTTTCCCATATTGTACGTGCATGCACTTCCGGTGTTGAATGACCCTTTATATTACACCTTTTCCCATCTATATTTCTATAATTGTCATTAGTGTTTGTTATAAGAATATCATAACCAAGTTCAAGTGCCCTTTCTACATATGGTATTTGTGAGCCATGACTCAACGATTCATTTATAATAAGACTAAAATAATTATTTAATTAGTATTTATTTCAATTAGTTATAAATGGGATTAGTTATTATTACCTTCTAGCCCATTGTCCAGCTCGTACAACTCCACTACCATTTATTAGGACCATTAATTTTTTGGGTTTATCTAATTTTTCTTTATTTATAAAAATAAAAGCTGATTGATTTTCAGGTACATTATCACAAGCATAAACCTTTTTCATTCCTTTTTCTTCAAGTAATTTATATACATGATCTGTAATCACCTATACAAGTATTTTAGTTACATTTAATGAAATAATTGAAAATATTATATATATATTCTGTTTACTTCTCCTAATGCTTCATAGTGTTCTTGATCAACAAATTTAAATCCATCTTTTGTTAATTTCCCAGTTTCAGAATCTAATTGTTTTAAATGCCCTTCTGAAAAAACGAAAGATAAATTAGATTAAAATACAAAGTATTGTTTTTTAATGTTAACCTTCATTGAAACCGTATCCGAAACCGGCTAAACTATTTGGAGTGCTTTCTGTCATGCTTTTAAAATACTAATAATTTTTTCAAATTATAATCTTTTATTAATTTCTATTAAAAAAAAATATTAAATTCCGGGTACTTACCTTCCTAGTAAAATTAGTAATCAGATATTTTAACTTTGACATTTCCTATCACAACTTTTCCCACCACAGTAATGCAGTTTCTATCACAATTTATTTATCAACAAAAACATATGATTCTATTTTTTTAGATATGTACCTTTAAACGTCAAAAACTGTTATACAACTGGGTCAAAATATTGACATTAGCCGTAAACGGTAAATTTTCATTTTAGTACCCACAGTATAAATTTATTGGTGGTTTGTGTCTTCGATAAAAATATTAATTGATATAAAATTATTAATTATATTATAAATGCATTAATATAATTAATATGCATAAATTTATTAGTATTTAATAAGTACATGTAAAAGTAATAAAAAAATAACTTTCAAATTCATAATATTTCTACAATCTTCAATTTGTATTTAATTTATTTTAAATTCATATACTTAATATGGCATATTTAAAGTCTACAATCCACATATGATTTACAAGTATGCCATTTTGATTGTTGACATTTTCGATTCTGACATTTTGCAAACAGTTGAAATATAACGGATTTAAAATTTCACAAAACTTCAAAATCATTACAATAAATAAATAAGATAAATTATAACTTATTTGTAAATTAATCAAATCTTATGAGCTAAATAAAACAAGATATTAAACTAAGTTTAAAAAATATATATGTATATATGTTGTAAAATAAATACATATGATTCGTCTATAAAATTAATATTATTTATTTTTTTACTTTGCATTACCTGTTTAATTTTTCAGAAATCTTTGCTATTTTTAGTCTAGGCAGTATTTTAACTAATTATAAGTATTAGGTATTAAATATTATTTTAATTACTTTTTATAATAATTTTATTTTTTCGTAACTTTTATAGAAAAATTATATTCTTAAATAAACTCGTATATTAATGCTTTAAACTGTTCTTATATCAAATTATATTAAAATATAAATTTTATTTTTATTATTTATAGACAGACCACTACTAAATATTATGTAATATAATAAGGATTTTTCAGGAAGTTTTTATTTTCAGATATATGTATGAATGTACGCATACGATTTATAAATCTGTAAGTAACTAGATTGACCTGGACGCGTAATCATGTAATAAACTGTAATCATAGCTAAAGTAATTTTGATCAATATAACTTAAAAACTATCGGCCTAATAGGCGCGGCTTTAATTTCCCGGGGCCATTCCAACCTTTAAATTATGGTACCACTTATGAAAATATGGTTTACAATTTCCGCGCAATTTCAAAATATATGTATGTAGTTTTTATTTTGTTTATATTAAATATTTATCATCAAAAGCAGTATTTACTTTAATTATCTCTTAAAACCATGGGTTTACCGAGTTCAACTCCGGCGCCACATATATATTCTCCATTTTTTTTTTCTAATTTTTTTTTTTAATTAAGTATCTATTTAAAAAAATTATTTTTATTTTTAAATATAATTTGAAATTATTTGTTCTTTGCTTTCGTATTTTTTTTTCGAATATAATTTCTTTGTTTTATACATCATTTGATAAATTTTTAAAAAATTTTATGAAAATAATTATATAACAGTAAAAAATATAATTTAAATAATATTTACATAAATAATTCGGAAAGCTAAATTTTAGTTAAATGTATATACATTAAAAATTTATAATGAAATTTTTCAGTAAATTACTCCATGATTGGGTAAATAAAAAAACACACATGATTTTTAATATATTAAAACTCATTATAAATTGCAATTCCTTTTTAGAATTTTCGGCATATAAAAATTTTTAGATTAGGATCACATTTAAAAAGAACTAATTTATTAATCCAGAAAAATTTAATTTGCAATAAGACAGTATGCTGCAGACATTATTCATCAATCCGGAAATCATTTGATTTGCCACCATTACCACCAATTTCGAAAAATACTTTAGATAAAAATTCTGTATTGGGTCTTGTAATTCCAGAAAATTCTAACAAAATATTGTATATTCCATTAGATTATAACGATTCACTCAAAAAATATGTTTTGAATGCTGAAGTTGTTATAGAACATATTCAAAATATTGAAAATGCTAATTTTATTAATGATACAGTCGACATAATAAAGTTCGTTCAAAGAAAAAATAATGTTTTCAATAGAAAATCAATTAAAGATATAAATTTCAGGAATAAGAATGAAATTACTAAAAAAAAATTAAATAAAAATACAAATTTAAAAGCAACAAGTATAATCTCTCTAAAATATATGATGGTTGATGATTTAAGAAAAGTTTTCAATGAAGCAAATAATGAAAATGATACAATCAGCTTTAAAGGTCAGTATAAAGGTGAAATCTTTATTAACACTGACGAGTTCGAAGAATCAAATAAAAATAACGTATTAGAATCTAAAAATGAAATAAAAGAAAGTATTGAAAACGCAGTTGTAACAACTTCCGAAACAAAATCAACAAAAAATGATTATGCCAAAACAATTGATTTTAATACTTTCTATTATGACGAGAATAAGGCACAATGGGGAGATGGAGTTGAAAAAAAAGTCATAACTGATCAAATTAAAAAAGCAAAATCTCGTAATAGATATTCTCTCTCTAAAAAATCAAATTTCATTAAAAATAAAAGAAAAAATATGAAAATTCAATTTATAAACACAAATAAAGTAAAACCTAAAGTAGGAGATATTGTAAAAACGTTAGAAATAATGTCTTCAAAACCGCAAAATGATGATCCAGATATTACAATAGGAAATTTAGAGATCGACAAATCAAAGCCACATTCTTCCATTGAAAATGATAACAAAGAATTGGAATTTATTCATAATACAGATTTTGAACAAAAAATTCCCAACCAGTCTGAAACACAGGTAAAAGTTAATAAAAACTCCAATAAAGAACAAGATTCAAGAGATTGGTTTGAAAAATTATTGGTTTCATTGAGTGCTCAAAGTTCAACTGATAAAGATATTGAACAGAAAAAACCAGAAATAGAAGAAAATATACTCCAAGAACCAAAGCCAAAAATAGTTGAAAATAAAAAAATTGTTAAAGTACACAACAAATTAGAAACTTTTGACAAAGATCACGTTCAAAATGAAATTAAGAAACAACAAATACCAGATATGAAGTTAGAACTATCACAACATCCAATTTTGGAAAAAATTAACTCTATAGAAGAAGAACCTCCTAAAGAAATAAAATCCAAAGCATCAAATAAAAATGAGAATCGTTTCAAAATTGATTCCGTACCAGAACAATTTTCAGAAAAAATAAACACCTCAAATAAAACTGTAATGGAATTAAAGGGAGAAAATTTAGAAAAACTGGATTCAAAATTCGAAAAGTCAAAATCTTCGAATTTGAGTGAAATCAATACAAAAGAACAATTGCCCAAAGTAAAAAAGTCCCAAGTATTAAATAAAAATGAAAAAGAATTAAAAGAACATGCGCAATCACCCCGATCTGACGGTTACAAAGTTTATTTATTAGAAGAAAATTTTTCCGAAAAATCAGATTCCCCGGATTCAAACAAAACTGAAAGAGAATTAGAGGCAAAGTATTTACCACAATCAGATTCAAAATTCCAAAAACCCGATTCATCAAATTGGAATAAGATTGATACGACAGATCAACAAATGTTTCAAGAAATAAAGTTTCAAAAATTAAATCAAAATAAAGAAGATTTAAAAGAACATTCGCATCCAATCCAGTCTGACGGTTACGAAGTTTATGTATTAGAAGAACAATCAGTAAATGAAACAAATTCTAAGCCAACAAATAAAAATAAAAAAAACGTAAAGGCAGGAAATTTTCCAAAGGATTCATCATTGAAACCTTGGAATTTTAAAAAAACTAGCTCTGAGGAAGAACAATCGTTCAAAAAAACAAGATCAGCAAATAAAAATTTACCAAAACAACATTCCAATGTAAAGCCATTAAAACAGTGGAATTGGAAAAAAATTTATTTAAAAGAAGAACAAACATCATCAAATATGCAAAAATCACATGCGAATTTATCACCATTAAAGCCATGGAATTTTAAAAAAATCAACTCTAGAGAAGAACAATCGTCCAAAGGTCAACAATCCCCACAAATAAATAAAAATGAAAAAGTATTAAAAATGCAAAATATAAAAAAACACGATTTGAATTTACAATCATCAAAATCTACTGACTGGAGCAAAGCAAATTCAATAGAAAAACAAAATTCATCCAAAAAATTTAAGCCTCAGTCTTTAAATCGGAATAAAAAAGAATTTAAAAGGGAAAATTTAGAAGTGGAGGAATTAAGACTTCCCTTAAATAAGGATAATATTCGCGATTCTTTAGGACATACTGAAAAAGCAAATTCAAAACCAGAAATTCCAGAGAAATCGGTAACAACGAACAAAGAAAGAGAAAAAAAAAATAACAATTCAAAAACTTTAGATTGGTTAGATCAATTATTGACCGCAACAGGAGTGAAGCCAGAAGAACTTAAAATGGAATTCGAAAAAAAAAATTCACAAGTGAATGAAAAAATAACTTCCTCACAAAACAAAACCGAAATTAATAAGCAGTCGCTCAAAGAATTAAACTCTCAACAATCAAATAAAAATAAAAATGAAAGCTTAGAGTTGGAGGAATTAAGAACCCAGCCTTTGACAAAAACAAAGACAGAGTGCAATTCAGAATATAATCAAACTATAGATTTGGAGTCTCCAATCACCAGTAAATCAGAAACACAACCTGAGAAAGATTTATCTATAATTTCTAAAGAAATAAAGTTTCAGGATTACGGTTTCGAACCAGTCGAGCAATTAAGTAAAACTAAAAAAGAATTAAGTATAGAAAATTCAAATTTGAACCAATTGCGATTTGAGGCTTTTGTAAAACAAATAAAGATGATTGAAGCAAACGAAAAGAAACCTAGGAATGATAAAAATGTAAGTAAAACAGAAAATAAAGCAACTTCAGAAAAGACTCTATGTGAAAACAATTTAAAAGATTCGTCAAATGATAAAGTTTTTTATAATCATAAAATTTTTATAAAAGAAACAAAACCAGATACAAAATTTGATCAAATTCTAATAGAAGATCAAAATTTAATTAATAACGATCATTTAACATGTGTTTCAGACAAAGATTTAAACAAAGCACCTGAGGGTACAGATAAAACAGTTCCGAACCGAGCTAAAATACCAACTGAAATTATATTGAAAGAACTTAAAAATACTTCAGACGAAATATCGAAAAATAAAAATCTAAACAATACAAAACCTAATGATATTTCAAATAATTTTCTCATCATATTTACCAGTAAACCAATTGATATAACAGAAAGTACAAATGTTAAAGATGAGAATGCTATTTCTTGTTCAGAAGTTGAAGAATTTGAAATTTATGAAAATATAGTTTTAAATGGTTATTATAATAATATTCAACTTATGGCATCTAATATACTGACAAACATGGTTTTAAATGAAATATATCCAACGCTTCGAACTACTGTAACTGATGATCATAATAAAGAAGATAAATTCTTAGATTTAAATGATTCTGAAAAAATCAACAAAATACCAATACCAAGAATTGAATTAAGTTCAGTGAATCATTTCAGTGAATCTAAAATTGAAAAAAAACATCAATCAAAGACAACTGAGCATTTGAAGACAAATCAAAGTAATGCAAAAAATGAAAATAAACATAAAGAATCACTATTATTGCAAGGTATTTTGTTAAATACATTAATAAATAACAATATTTGTAGTATTAGTAGTATTAGTAGTAGTAGTGGTAGTGGTAGTAGCAGTACTAGTAGTAATAGTAGTAGCACAACAACGGCTTCAAATGAAAATGATTGTACTAATAAAGAACAAGTGGAACCACCTAATGTTGATTGTTGTCCATTTCCGAATTGTAGTAGTATCCCTCCAGCAAGCTGTTCTAAAGATAAAGAAAAAACAGCTATACTTTGCTTTAGAGATAACGCATGTTCTTCAAAAAAATCGGAGTCAAATCAAGACGATAATGAATGTAATTCGAAATAAATAGAAAAGATTAATTATATATGGTTATTTATTTAAATATAACAGTGGAATAATTAAATATTTTCAATACTTAATAATGTCTTAGCTTATTTGTAATTATTGTATACAAGATTAAACTTTGTATTAAAAAAAAAAAAAAATCAATTAATTATTTTATGAATTAATAAAAAAAAAAGTCTTATTTTTTGTACTTGTAGTGTATAGATCAAACGCTTTGTAGACCAATAAGGTTAACAGAAAGTTTTAACTGCATGGTATTTAAGAACAGTCTGTTATAAAAGTTGTTAAACAAGTTGACACGATTCTTCTCTGGTTCAAGTATTAGAAAACTGAAGTCTGAAAGTATTACACTCTTCAGAAGAAGTGTCTTTCTTAAGACCCTCATTTTAAGGTGCACAAGCGCTTCGCATTGTGAAAAACTATTTCGTTATACCGTCCACAATGTACGTATTCTTTTGTAGTTGGTTTCCTTATTCAGGCTGTGGAAATTTCCATACTTATTCAATGGCTCGTGCTTATATCTGTTATTAGTCTAAGATCAAAATCTAGTTTAATAGAATCTTTTTAGTTTAATTTTTAATTGCTATTTTCGTCTCCCGAAAAATCGCTATTCTGGGAAATGCAGAACCCTTTTTCATCTGGGTAAGTAAGCCACTCCTAAATACTTTTGTTTCATTACTTGTTTCCATTTTAATTTATTCCAATTTTATTGAAAGCAAACTAAATTATGTTTGAAAAGTTGTTAAGGCCTCACAAATTTTAAAGCATTTAAATTAGTTTGTCTCGACTTGCCAGATAACCTATTTCAAAGATGAGTTTCGAATCGGAAACAATCTATAAACAAATTCATTTAGTTGTCACAAAATTAAAAAAAAAAAATAAACAAATTATTCATAAAAACTTTGAACTCAACAGAGGTTTGTAATTTGTAGAAATGCCGGTAAAGAACTTTCAAATTTAAAAATACGGCCTTATTGGTAATTTCTTTATTTCCTATAACCAATTATCACTAAAGCGAGGATATTCGGTAGGATAAATTTTTCAGTGTGATCATATGCATATGTATCTCTCAGTCGGTAAATCAACACGAAAACTTAAAAATATTTGAAACAGCACATTAATTCTAAGCAGCGACTTAGGATAACCACCATTAGGCTTAGAACATATTATCAATACAGTAAAAGGGATTGTGTATCGTAAAGAAACTAAACTAAACTTGAATGAACACAATTTCACACACACATTCATAAGATGAGAAAACCGTAAATAGTCATGTGTGTTCGAGTAACAGTCATTTTGCTCCATATTTCGTAAATTGAGTAAAGGCTGACGTCGCATACTTTGGATGATTTGATTCAATTTTTAATTTACAATTTTGAACTTCCTTTCGTATCTTTTTTAGATATTTAAAAATATTTTTTTAATATTAAATTTTACAAAATATTTTTAGAAACTTCTTTAAAAGAATTAAGAACAAGTCGAAATACCGAAAACTGGCTAAAGTACCAAATTTTATAAATATGTACTTTAAAAATATTACAAACTTTATTTATTAATAAATAAATCATAAATTTTGCGGACATAGGCAACTTTTAAATTTCATTTTATTAAATATGAAATTAATTATTTTAAATTCAAAAAAAAAAAAAAATTATATTTATGTAAATTTATTTATCGCAGAGCTCTAGTAAATGAAAATTATTTGGGAAAAATTAATCAAAACATATATTATATATTTTAGAAATATTTAGGATCCGTCTAAATTTTGTGGTTTTTAATATTTTTTTTTTTTTTTATATTTTCCTAAATCAAAATTTTACCATGAAAGTTTTAATAAAAATTGTAAGTATATAAAAAAATATTAATATTAATAATTATTTAAATTTTTCAATATTTTTATTTATTAAAACAGGTTGCAATTAATCCAACCAATTTTGGAAAAAACTTATTATTTAAAAATTTATTGTGTAGTAATAACAAATATAGCCTTTGCCGTTTAAGTTCAAATTCCAAAAATGTGGACCAAAATAAAGAAAAAGTTGAAAATCAACCATTTCTTATAATACCAATAAATTTTTTTGAGCAAATTCATAAACTCAAATTAGATACGGAAGCAGTAGCACAAGCAATTAAAAAATTGGAAAATTTAAATCAAAATAATCCAACAACCGCTTTACATTTAGCTGCAATTGTACCAACACATATATTAAATAATAGCAAACATACAACTTTTGACGAAAATATGTATGAAAATATTGACACTCTAGATTTATTAAAAAATAAAAACAGTTTTAAAGATTCTGGGGTAAATGAAAGTAAAGCAGATATTGGACAGCCTCCAAGTATCCTCAAAGCCTTCAAAGAAGATCCAATACAAGCATTTCTTGTTCACAAAAATACGGAGTATATGATACCTTTTAAAGTTAATGACGATGTTCGTCAACAATTTATTAAGTTACCAGTTTATGAGTTAAATTTAGAATATAAAATTGAAACACCTGAACTGGAAGAATTCATTGCCCAATATAAAAATAGTCTAAAAAATGGCTCCAAAGAATCTAGAAAAAAATTGATGCAGGATGTTGAGCCTTTAAAGTTCGATGCTGAAATAAAAGGTGCTATTAAATTACAACCAGAAAAACTCCAGGCTCTAGATATTGATCCTATTAAATTTAACACACTTCTAACTGCTTTGGCTGCTAGTGTATGTAGAAATGTTTTACAAAAACGTATTGAATATCATAATCAAGAAATGATGTCTGAATTTGACAGTGAATATGATTCTGATAGAATAAGTGGTAGTGTTAAATTAAACAATGTACAAAATCGATCAGTTTCTATTCAACGTTCACATTCGTTGCCAGAATTGGATGTACATAGCCTAACAACTAATAAAGTCAATTCAGATAACTCTTCATATAAGGAATCGATGACAGATGAGGAACTAGATTTAATCAAATCAAAATTAGATAAAGCGGAAAAACATCAAGACTTGAATGTTTTAGCAACTGTTGGCTCCGTAGCTTGTGATGGGGCTCAAGACGATAAAAAAGATAGCTCGAGTGGTAAAAAAGAAGAGAAAAAGGATAATCCATGTGGTAAGAAGGAAGACAAAAAGGATAATCCATGTGGCAATAAGGAAGAGAAAAAGGATAGTCCATGTGGCAAGAAGGAAGAGAAAAAAGATAGTCCATGTGGTAAGAAGGAAGAGAAAAAAGATAGTCCATGTGGTAAGAAGGAAGAGCAAAAGGATAGTCCATGTGGTAAAAAGCCAGAGTTAAAGGATAGTCCTTGTGGTAAAAAAGAAGAGAAAAAGGATAATCCATGTGGCAATAAGGAAGAGAAAAAGGATAGTCCATGTGGCAAGAAGGAAGAGAAAAAGGATAATCCATGTGGTAAGAAGGAAGAGAAAAAGGATAGTCCATGTGGTAAGAAGGAAGAGAAAAAAGATAGTCCATGTGGTAAGAAGGAAGAGAAAAAGGATAGTCCATGTGGTAAGAAGGAAGAGAAAAAAGATAGTCCATGTGGTAAGAAGGAAGAGAAAAAAGATAGTCCATGTGGTAAGAAGGAAGAGAAAAAAGATAGTCCATGTGGTAAGAAGGAAGAGAAAAAAGATAGTCCATGTGGTAAGAAGGAAGAGAAAAAGGATAGTCCATGTGGTAAAAAGGAGGAGAAAAAGGATAGTCCATGTGGTAAAAAGGAAGAGAAAAAGGATAATCCATGTGGTAAAAAGGAAGAGAAAAAGGATAATCCATGTGGTAAAAAGGAAGAGAAAAAGGATAGTCCATGTGGTAAAAAGGAAGAGAAAAAGGATAATCCATGTGGTAAAAAGGAAGAGAAAAAGGATAATCCATGTGGCAAAAAGGAAGAGAAAAAGGATAATCCATGTGGTAAAAAGGAAGAGAAAAAGGATAATCCATGTCCTAAAAAGGATAATCCATGTGGTAAAAAAGAAGAAAAAAAGGATAATCCATGTGGTAAAAAGGAAGAGAAAAAGGATAATCCATGTGGTAAGAAGGAAGAGAAAAAAGATAGTCCATGTGGTAAGAAGGAAGAGAAAAAAGATAGTCCATGTGGTAAGAAGGATGAGAAAAAAGATAGTCCATGTGGTAAGAAGGATGAGAAAAAAGATAGTCCATGTGGTAAGAAGGAAGAGAAAAAAGATAGTCCAAATGGCAAGAAAAATGAACCAAAAAACAGTAAATGTGGTGGGGACAAGAAGGGTAGTACAAGTGCTAAGAAAGATGACAAAAGCGCTTCTAATAAAGAAGATAAAAAATCTTATTCGTCTGATGCATGTGGTAACAAAGACAAAAAAAATGGTTCAAAGGGTAAAAATCTATGTCGTGGAGGTGAAAATAAAGGCGAACCCAGTATGGCTGCATGTAAAGAAGATGTCATACATACGTTTGAAGAAATAGACGAAAAAACTTGTCCGGAAAATACAAATAAAGAAGAATCTGATTCCAAGGTAAAAAGTTGTAATGTGAAAGACAAAAAAATAGAAAACTCCACATGTGGAATGAAGGTTAAAAATTTTTGTGGAGCTAAAAAACCGAAAAAATCACCTCCTACAAAAAAAACCACAGCAAAACACGAGAAACCAGATAAGTGCTATAAGCCATGTTGAATAAATAATTAAAACCTGTAAATAAAACTTGTTTATTAATTGATACAAGATTTCTTGTATTGATATTAAAGAAAGATTTATTTATATTATGGGGGGGATTGTTTAAATGGTTTAGGTCGAAAACGCTTTATTATAAGAACAAATTTTAATTTTAATTCAAAAGAACAAAAATTTTTTGAGTGGTTCAGTCAAATAAAAATTATAAATTGTATCCTTTTTCTACTTTTAAATTTATTTAGTTTAAATAGTGTCTTACAAATTAAAAAATAAAAATTTTTGAAAAATATAAAAACTAATTTTCTAATAAAAAAAAAAAAAAAAAGGGAAGCTTCATGCTTAACAACAAGGATGAATTCAATGCATGATTTTGGAAAAAAGTTTTTAGCATTATACTATTTAAACTTATATTTCAGTTAATAGGCTTCACTGGGAATGTAATAAGAAGCAATGCAAGTTTTTTCATTTTTGTGGACGATTCATGAATTGGTACCAATAGTTTTGCATTGCACAACTTTCCAAATTATTTTGAATGTATTACATGTACGTAAGGAGATTAAGCCCTAAATTATTTATTAAAGTAGTTATAATTTTGTAATGGAAGGACGAAATCCTAAATGTCATGAAAAAACTTCAACCTGATACATTGTAAAAAAGATTCGTCTACAAGTACTAAGTCGAAATAGGTATTTTCTGCTGAAGATTATGAAATACTGTAACACCTCTTACACGCAATATCGAAATTTTCCTCTATTAGTTGGACAAAATGTATTTGTTGTCTTTTATTGCTAACTATTTTACTCTTAATGAATGAAATTTTATTTTAAAATTTTAATAAAAAAAAGAAATAAAACGTAAAATTCAACAATTTTATTTATTACTTACAGTTTTTAAATAAAGAAATAAAATACTTACAACTTTTTTTTTAAAATTTCTTTTAAGATCAATTTTATCAATTATCACATATGTGATAACTGACACTCACGATAAGGCCCAATATTTAATAAAACTAATTTTTTTTTACTATTGTTTGTTTTGGAATGATGCAATACATCAAAATACATTAAGATAATTATGGCCTCTATTATGACAGTTAACTATCAATTATCAACTGTCAAAAAACTAAGTATTGTGAAAATTAATTGAAAAAATATTGATGAATTATTTTCTATTGTGAATTTGATCAATTATTTTGACATTTGTTATATTTATTTACTTATTTGAATTAAATTAAAAAAAAATATATAAGATTAATGGCACCAGTTTATTGGTTTTTGGATACTGACGATGATACCGAAGAAAAGTCTACAAGGCAGATGAGCAAAACTAGAAGAAACATTTTAGATTTATCGAATACTTTTACTTTATAATAAGATAACCAAAAGTAAGTAAAACTTTTGAGAGAGCTAATTTTTTTCAAATGAGAGAGCTAATTTTGGAGTAGATATCTTTGGCAATTTCTAAATTTTCTTCCGTGAGATCAATCGGCCTAATTATTTCTCGCCTGTTACTTACTACTTTAGTTCTTAAAAATTTTAATATATATTAATTAAAAGTGGTTTTTCGCAGTAGTAATTTTGATTTGATGGTTGATAAAACAATTCACAATTTTTTCAGCATAGTTGAAAAGTTGCAGTTCACAATACCGTTTCAAAAAATTGATTGATACTTTTCAAACTATCAAGTTGATAGTAGACTGTCATAATAGAGGATTATGTAAACAATTTTACACTGTATGTGATTTGATTTAATACAAAATGTTCTAAAATGTTAAAGAAATCAAAACATCTGATTTTACATTAGCCTAAACATATGTTAATATTTTTACTTAAAAGAAAGAGAAGCTGCCGATCTATCATTATTATATCTCTGGTATCCAAAATAAAAATGAAATTAAACTAAAAGTCAACACATTTTTTAAATTTTTCATTTAATTGTTTTTAAATGTCAAAAGAGTAAAAATATAAAAAAGTTGAAAGTTGGCCAACTTTGTGCTCTACCTATTTTATAAAATTTCCAGATTTTTGTTGTTTTTTTTTGTTAAAATTTTGATTTTTGTAAGTTTTGTAAAAATTAAATTAAAATTAATTTTTAGCTGAAATGTTCTTTATAGAATATTTTCAATTCCATTCTAATATGAATTACAAGTACTTCTATGCATTCCACTTCATGATTATTCAGTACTCATAGTTTTGAAAAAACATTTCGAAATGGCAGCACTAGACACATCTAAATAATAAATTTTGACATCTTTCTTTTTTAAAACATGCTTTGAGTTTTAAGTTTTGAGATTTTTCTGTTTTTATTTTAAAAAGGAACTATTGCAAATATGGGAAAACTAAATGTTAATTTACTACGATATTTAACTGTAGAAGATTTTCGTGTCCTTACAGCTGTAAGTAAACCATTTAAATTTTTAAAGACAAAATTTACAAAATTTATTTATAGCTTGAAATGGGTATGAAAAATCATGAATTGGTTCCAGGACCACTTACTGCAGCTATTGCTAATATTAAGTCAGGAGGTGTACATAAAATCTTGAAGGAACTGTGTAAAAATAAGTTAGTTAGTTATGAGCGAGGGAAAAAATGTAAAATATTAAAACAAAAAAATTAAGTCACCGTCAGATAAAATTTTGTTTATTTCAGATGATGGATATCGTTTGACAAACACAGGTTATGATTATCTTGCATTAAAAACTTTAACTTTGCGAGGATCAGTATCTTCTTTTGGAAATCAAATAGGTGTTGGTAAAGAGTCTAATATATATACAGTTGGTGATGATGAAAATAATCCTTTATGCCTTAAACTTCATAGACTTGGTAGAACTTGCTTTCGTAATATAAAAGCAAAAAGAGATTATCATGGAAGAAGGCATAAAGCATCATGGCTATATTTATCAAGAATTTCAGCAACTAGAGAATACGCTTACATGACAGCACTTTATCAAAGAGGTTTTTCGGTTCCTAAACCAATTGATTTCAATAGGCATTGTGTTATAATGGAATTAGTAAATGGATATCCATTGTAAGTTTCAATATGCATATTAAATTAAAAATGTTAATTGTTTATTTTTTATAATTATTTTATAAATTAGAACTCAAGTTCATGAAGTAGGAAATACACCAGAGCTTTACGACGATTTAATGAATCTTATTGTTAGACTTGGAAATTGTGGTGTAATTCACGGGGATTTTAATGAGTTTAATATAATGGTGACAGATGAAGGAAAAGCTATTTTAATAGATTTTCCTCAAATGATGTCTGTTGCACATACTAATGCTGAATTGTAAGCATAAAAAAAATTTAAAGTTATCACTACATTAATTTCTTTTTTTATATATGTTTAGTTATTTTGACAGAGATGTAAATTGTGTGCGAGAAGTATTTCGAAGAAAATTTGGATATGAAAGTGAACATTATCCAAAATTTACAGATTTAGAACGAGAAGATGATCTGGATGCTGAAGTTAGATGCACCGGATTGACAAAGGAAATGGCAAAAGATTTGCTAAAGGTTGGTTCTACTATTTTCTTATCCTCTTATGAGAATTTATTAATTAATAATTTTTATTTTAGGAATATGGTATGGAGGAGGATTCTGATGACGATGAGAGTACTGAAAGTGAAAATAGTAAAAGTGTTAGTAGCGCTAATAAGCATGTTACAGAAAAACAAATGAATGAATATAGAAATCAATTAGAAAATGAAATCAAATTTTCACAACAATCTACAAAAACACAATCTAAAACAACCGATTCTATACAAAAATATCTTGAAATGTGTAATGAATACTTAGGAAAAGTTACATTTTCAGATGATCTTATCGATAATAATGATGATATTTTAGAAATTAATTCAATTGAAAAAGAAGATAATATCCAAAATATCGCTTTAACAGAGAGCAACGTTGAAATCGAAAATAAAAACGATATTGAAAAAAATCAAATTTATAATAATTCAACAAATGATATTAAAGAAAATCCAAAAAATGATATCGATGATCTCGGTGAACCAGATGCTGCTTCAATCAGTTCTAATGATTTAGAAACAGATAATATACCTGAATTATCTAATATGGACCCTAATTCAAAAATGTATCGTTTTAAAATGATTGAAAAAATGCTTTCAGATGTTAGAAGTCAAAGATCATATTCAACAACAGCTAGTACTATAGCACCGAGTGTTATTAAGGGTCGTATCAAAAAGAATATGGATCATAAAGAAAAAGTTGATATGCGGAAAAAATTAGTTGCTAAAGGTGAAGCTAGTGCTGTGCATCGTCATAGAAAAGAAAATAAAGATATTGTAAGAGAATACAGAGGTTGGGAATTTTAAATAAATAATAATAATATAAGCCTTCCTATTGTTCTGGTAATTTTTTATTTATAAACAAAAAACATAATAAAATTATGTGAATACATATTAGCAAAATAAAATAAAATAAAAAACAATTGAATTGTAGTTATAATATTCAATTAAATATAATTTATCTTTCCAAGTTTTTAAAAAAGTAAACATTTTGTTCTTATCTCAAATTGTAATAGGTATTAAAAATGTTTATATCAAAACTATTATACAACAAATAATAATCAACATGGGATATCTTTATACATAGTTAATATAATGCAAAAAAAATGCATTTAAAAGAAATTCTTCGTTTTATTCGTCAAAAAGTATCTACATACATACAAAAGTATTGTTTTTTTACAATATTAAACAAATGCATTTATTTTTATCTAAGATATTTGAAAACGTAATGTTTAATTTATTATGTATAATATGTTTGATTAGTTTATTACAGGAGATTCTAATATATACCTTACTATTTTTATTAAGTTTTTACGTACTTTTTATTAAAAAAAAAAAAATAAAATTGTCTACGAAAGATTATAATTGAAACTTCCGCAGATAAAATCTTTTACATTTAGGTAAAACATATTCTTTGAATTTTTGCATACCTATTAGAAACTTTCAGTTTTTCGACATTTTACAGCTCCTTAACTCTATGATATATGTATGTACATATATAGAAACTAACTTATAAAATATAACTTCTCTCAACATTTCAAAAACCTAAATGAAAACGTTTGGAAAATGTAACGGGGTCAAGAATTTTGACAAAATGGAGTTTTGCATAACGGTGAACTAATGAAGTGACTACCGTATGTTACACTTGTGTTACATATACCTATTTATAAGATTTGAAAAGGCTGCTATCGCTTGGCACATTCGAAATCAAAATAAACTGTAAATTTTTGTTATAACAATTGAAATATAATGCTTTACCGCACTTCGGAAGCTTGTAGTTTCTAATAATTAATATTAACTGAAGGTACTTAATACTATTGTGTTTTCAGATTTAAATAAATAAAAATAAACCACTGATTTTAATTACAATATTTTTAAGTATTTAATAAGTACATACATGAAAAATAATTATGTTCGAACATTTAACAAATTTTAGCATTAAAGTAGAATTGCAAATTTTAAATTGGCATTTATTCGAAAATATTTTTAATTAATTTCAATCTCCACAAAAAAAAAAAATCTTATTATTTTGTCGAAATATAATATTTTCACAATAGTGTATGTAAGTATGTCCTTAGTTTGGTAAAATAATATTTCGACTGACGAAAGTAGTAATTCCCGATATTTTTATGTCCTTGATTCGATTCCATTCTTCTTCTTCTATGACTCTACAGCTCTGTGTGAGCTTTGGCCTTCATAACTAGTTGCCTCCATATCTCCCGGTCTTTCGCCGTTGTTTTCCAATTTCTCACTTGTAATTTTGAAGCATCGAAGCATTCCATTAGATATACATATTTTCGACCAAAACTTTCGGTAGTGTAAGTATACACAAGCTATGTTTCTTTTGGCCGAAGGTGTGACAACACACAGTCAACGATAGCATAATTTTAATAAGAAAAACGGATTAGAGTTAAAATCATGGATTATTAACCCATAAATAATAGTTTAACCCATCTGTCACTTAAATTGGATAAAAACTAAAAAGATACTTGATTTATTTATAGTTATATTAAAAAACAAATACTTAAAAATATTGTGCAAAATATAGTTAATAATACAGTTATAGGGTTACAATTAAGTCTAAAATTATTATTGTTATAGATGACACATTTAATCAAATCAATTAATTTACAAACGACCCACTCCAAAAAAAAAAAATGTTATTGTTATTTGTTACTTTCAAAATTACATTGCAACGGAGTTATGACGTAACTAAGTGAAGTTTTGATTTTTTTTTTTTTTATTTTTATTTATTACTCAATTGTTTTTGTTATTTTTTAATTAGCTCATAATTGTCAAAAAATTGTTTAATATAAAAATAAGATTTTTAAGTATTTTGTTTAAAATTTAAATTTTATTGAATAATTGTGCTTATGTACTTACACATAGTGAAAGTGAAAAGCCATTAATATTAAATTAAATAAAATTATAATTTGTGATATTAATATTTATAAAAATTAGTGATTTTAATTGAATTAAAAAACTTTTTTTAAAAATTTTGTGAATTTGTTTAGGAATTAATATAAATAAACAAGAATACATAGAGGTAGCTTGGCAGTTATAAAGTTGGGGAAAATTTTATGCAATTTTTATATTTTTGTTGTTTTTTAAATTTTGTATGTATCCTTTGACATACCCTACCCAATTCAATTTATAACTTTCTTTTCAAACATAATAAACTTCAGTTCAGTTTTAAATCCAAAGTTGAATTAAAAGAAAAAAAGCCGGTTCCATCAAACATTCCAGAAAAAAAAAAGTGAAATTTGCATAATTTTTATATTTTAAACTAAGAGTGGAGTTTTATTAACACATAATATTTATCTGGTTGTATTTTAAAATTATAAATACCTACATACATATTAATTAGTTTTGTTTTGTGAATCTTAAACTGAATAAAAATGTCTAATAATCTAAGAATAATATTTAATTTAAAAAGAATTTCTTATTTGCAAAAAAATTTACAAATAAATAAATTAAAATATAATGTTGACAAACGTTTTTGTAGCACAAATAAGAAATTACAAGATTATTTTGATTTGAGAAAGATAAGCATTTTTGGTAAGTTTTTATATAAAAAAAATTTTTTAATTAAGTATTTTTTCTTTAAAAATATTTAAAATCTTAACGCTACTTATAGTCTGTAGAGTGTAGACTTGTTGTTAACCTATTAATTACACATATAAGTATTTATTATGACAAATAGGTAATTCTGTTTGAAAAACTATGTTTAATAGATTTGTAAATCATTTACTAGATATTTCAAAATAAATATGAATGAAATTGAATGATAAATATGTATTTTATGTAGGTATACATATGTACCTATGTATATTGCAAACTCATATATCAACATTTTATCTACCACTAACTACCTTTTGTTTTCATTTTTTTACGCAGTTAATAAACTCGAAATGAATGGAGGGAAAGATTCTTCTAAGAAAAAAAAAATCAATAACTGCTTAACTTTCAAAATTTTAAAATTTTAAGCACTCTTTGTTAGTGGGTGTTAGTATTTTTTTTTACAAAATAAAATTACCTATAAAGAATACCATTATTCCAAAATCAAACCCAAATATACTTGAATGTAAAATTTATAAGAGAAATCAATTTGTTGAAAAAAATTCAATATACATACTTATAAATATAAGAAAGTTTAGTATGTATGGTTAAGTGCAACCAGGCATAACGGTCTATTAAATTATAACCGTGTAACAATAAAATACAACTAATAAGTATAGTTATAGGGTAAGAAGTATATTAAAACTTATTATAACAATGTTATAAATAGAGCTAATTCATTTTTGGGATTTGTTAAACATTCTGCAAAGAAATTTTCAGTTCCTTACGTTTTTAAATCGTTGTACATTTATCTTGTAAGACCAAACCTTGAGTATGCTAGTTAAGTTTGGTCTCCGTTTTATATGGTACAATTGATAGGATTGAGGCAATACAAAAAAATTTTCTTAGATTTACCTTACGCCACTTGCAATGGTCGAATCTCATTATCTTATCACCAGATGAACAAAGGCTAAAATTAATTGACTTGTGTAGTTTAAATTTTCGATGAGAGGTTTCTGATGTCATTTTTATTCCAGATATTTTCAAGGTTAAATCTACTTTAATTTCTAATAAAATTATTATTAGAAATCTTCAACGCCTTCGCTCTTGCAATTTATTTAAAACTAATAATCATAGGAAAAATTATGGCAAATTTTTATTTTTTAATTATAATATTAGTTTTAATATTTAATTAAAAATGTAATTTTTTTTATATATTGATTTTAAATGTATAATTTTAATTGTTACTTGTAAGCTTTTTTGTAAACTGTTTGTGTAAAGCAGTATAAAAATAAATAAATAAATAAATTACTTACTTCTTATTAAATAAGTATTAATAAATTATAAAGTTAGTATAACTATAAAGTTAGTATTTGGAAGATAAGTATGTCTTTCACTTTTAAGATATTTTAAATTTTTTCTTTTTACAAAAATATAAATATGTCTTATTCCCAATTTCAATGAAATTTGTTACGTTCAAACTGTTTTGTAGTCAACTGTCAAACTTTTACTGGACCTTTCATGCGAAAGACCCGCGTTTGAATTCTAGTGAAATTGGAAAAAAATTTTCCGGTTTTCTGCTCAGCTCAGCTACCATTAATTGATAATTAATAATTTAATTATATATACTTATGTCTTTAATAAAAAATACATTAATATAAAAATATAAACAAATGCAAAATGTAAAATAATAATTTAATTGAATAATATAACTCACAGATATAGAATACCATATAACTCAAATACAAAATATTACAATATAAACAAAAAAATTGAATTGTAACTATTGAAAATCTGAGACGTTTCTACATGTTATAAGGGTCTAGTATTATCTTATATTTAAATTGTATGTGGAATTCAATAAGACCAATTCTAATAACACGAAACGTCTTAGTAACACGAATATAATATCACCCCCTGTTTCAACATGTACCTATGTTATAGACAGGCTTATTAGCCTAACAGTTGAATAGTTAGCGCTTTTAAAAAAAAGAGTGAGTTTCGATTTAAATATAATATAAATGGATAGGATAGTAGTTAAAAGATATTACAAAAACTAAATGCCTAACTATATAACAAAAATAAATTAAGTAGTATCACAATGACAAAAAATTTTGAAAGCGCTGCTTGATTAACTATAGTGAGTTAAATCATCTAATTTTAATGTAATTTGGCTTCATAAAACGATGGGCAATGAGCGATTTTTTGCGAACAATCATTTTATTTTAAAAACCAACATGTTTGAATTATTTAAAAAAAAAAATCGCCTTACTTCTTTTTGCGTTTTCAAGGCAATCTATGTTAGAATTGTTTCACATACAAAATCCTTAAGTATTTATTTGTTTTAAAATCAAAACTCTAACTCAGGTCAAACAAATTAAAATTATTTTACTAAGTCATTACTAGAGATAGTATTTCTAAATATATTTAAAAATGCATTAGAACTTAAAATCTTATCAGCTTTTACTGAAACCATATCATTCTGATTTAATTATTTGAATATTTTTCAACCTACATATACATTTTTTATATAACTAAGTAATCAATTTTGTTTTTTTTTTTTTTAAATAAGTATCTATATAAGCATTTATTTTGTTTAATTATTTGTAATGATAACAGTTTTATTCATTAAGTATCTGTTGTATATGACTACAAGTGGGCAGCTTTCTAATCTTCTGACAAATGCATTATGCACTCTTGAATAAAAATGTAAATAGAAGAAATTAATAAATAAAAGAAAGAAAGGAATACAAAAAAAAAAAAAAACAGAGAGAACTTAAAGCTTTTCATTTTAATCCAAAAAGTTTCCTCAATTGATAAATAAAAATCGAGAATAACGTAATAATCACAATCACATAACTTAGTATTTAGCAAATTTATATACTTATTTATTTATATTTGTATTTAATTTAAAATATATAAATATAAGTAAGTAAGTTCGTATTTTTACTCTTGCTGGTAAAATGGTAATATGAAAAATATATTTTAGTTAACATTTAGTAATCAAGGCTATAGGTAGTGCTTTTATATTTTTTTTTATTATTATTTTTAATTTTATTATGTGACAATTTCAAAATAAATTTTGTAATTTTTTTTTTTAGAAGAGAAAGTTAATAATAAAATGGCCCAAGATAATCTTACAGCAGTTTTACATGGTATTGAAGATTTAAGATTGGTAAGATATTTTTTTTTATTTTAATTTTTTTATTAATTTTATAAGAAAGTGATTCTAATAGATTAATTTAAAAAAAAATAACATATTGACTAGCAATCTTTTAAATACAAATAAAGTTTTTTGTTTTTTAGAATAAGATTTTTTTAATAATCGTGAAGTTAAATAAAAATTTAAAAACAATTTCTCCAGAATATTTATAAAAATAGATTCTAATTTCTTAATATAGTGTATTAATAAAGAAACTCATTTTTGGTTTTTTATTTATCTTTCATATTCTTTTGAATATACAGTGAAGTCTGATTAAGTTCAATTTAGTTTATCTTATATTATAAAATATCATTTATAAGAAACGCACTTTATAGATATTCTTATTTAATTTTTCGTATTTTATTACATAAGCTAGACACATATTTTGTTACATAGGGCACACATAAAATCTGTGCTGTACCTTTTCAGTATTGTTCTAACGACTTATTTCGTATTTTTTTGAAAATATTTTATTCCACCAAAACTATATTTTTGATAAGAAATCAATAATTTAAATAATTTTTAATCAGTGAAAAACACTCGGTTAAAAAAAATTATTAAATAGTAACGTATTTGGTTATTTGATTATTGATAAGCGTTTGATGCAATAGCGCCTTAATTACCAGTATTGCTTTTAAAATTCTATTTATTTAAAGGCCTGTTTTTACTATAAAAGATACGTATACATAAACTTGTGCAGATAAAAGTGCTAAATATTTCGCATTTTTGGGCGAATCAATTAATTGGATTTCACTGTTCATCAAGTTTATTAATATTAATTGATAGAATAGTATAGTATAGATAGAATATAGTATCTATGTTTGTTTCAGAAAAAAAAACATATGATTTAAACAGAAACATATATTAAAGGTCAGATCAAGGTTTTTAAATGTCCTATTTTAGATTATTTGGTAAAAGTGAGAATTTCTTTTAATTGTAATAATAATGTACACGACACGTTATACATATGTATACCATCAGAAATTATTTTTAATTTAGGATTACAACTAGTGTTTTTTATAAAGAATCTATTTATGTATGAATAAAATTTTTAAATTAATGAAAAAATTTTATAGCACCATAGACTAAATTAAATAATGTGTAGTCTTATGGACAGCACACACTAAATCAAAATAGTTTGCATAGTTTACTAACACAATTGAATATAATTCTAATTTTGGATATACATTTTATGTTAAATCGGTCACGTACTTTTTTAGAAAAAAATAAAAAAACACAATTTTATTTAATTGAATTTGGTTATTTTGATATTTTCAAGATCTGTGTATATGATGTACAATTTTTAAGATACCTATATGTAAATATGTGAATTGCCAGAATCATAGAAATTTGCGTAATTAAAAATTAGATAAGAAAACACGAATTAATTGAATAAAATATATAGACGCTTGTAATGAACAAATGATCAAAGATAAAATTTTGTGATATAAGTATTTATTTTCCAATTGAGTAAATTATACGTTACGACAACCTTGTTAAAAGTTATTCCAACCTTGTGAGAAGTTCAAAGTGACTTATTTTTTTTTTTTTATAGTTTACCGTGTTTTTTTGTTTCAAATATTTGAAAATTTTTTATAAATAGAATGATTCTTTTTTATGTTTGAATGATTCTTTTGATTCAATAAGTTTAAAATAAAATATATAAACTTTAAATAAAACATTCTTATCACAGAATGTACGTACAGTACAGTTATATATAATATAAAATAAATTAAATATTTATATAGCATCATAATATCAATTGATAATTAAAACCAAAATTAAGCTTTAATTGTCATATCAATTCTATAATAAAATGGAAAATGATTGACCTTGTAAAAAAAGTACATACGAATTATTTATTATTTTGTTTTGATGCTCAATTAAATGACTAATTTTTCAGATAATTTTTTTTTTAATTTTTTATTTAAATTGTTTTTAATTTTTGACGGGTATGTGAAGCACAAAGAGATTTTAAAAATTGTTGTTTTATTGTTAATTCACCAACATAGTGGTTGTTAACCCTAAGGCTTAATACTTTATCTTACGTATGCAATTGATCTTGAAAAATTAGAAAAAATTTTTTTGAAAAATGATAAAACTCTACAATTACATTTAGAGAAAGTGAAATAAATATTTATTGGTACATATATTGATATAATATGGAGACTCCAATTATTAAAAATATCACCCATTCATCATTTGGTTAATAATATTGATCCATAAGAAATCTTGAAATTTATTCAAAGGTTATTTAATGAAATTTAAAACTTCTTTATAAATTCTTTTTGTGAAATTCGAAATTTATGGTATTTTTTAAATAGTTATAAATGCGCAAATTTTTTTTATATACATAAAGTTTATGTACTTTCTTATATATAACATCAATAAATTTTATAAAATATCTAAAATGCAATAAAATAGGTTGATCGTTTTAAGGTGTGCTAAGTTTTCAATTCAAGTCTATAATAATATAGAAACAATATAATATATATACTTCAATTTGATTCAAAATTAATTTTTTATAATTTAAATTTAATATAAATATTTTTTTTTATAGAGTTGCAATTCTAAGTACTTAACTGATTTTACTAATTTTCATTTTAAAAATTTAATTGCAATTATATTTCAACCATTTTTTTAAATTTATTTTCTTTGCAGTTAAAATAAGTTTTTATTAAACTAATTTTAAATTATAATTTATAAAAGTTTTATTCAATATTCAGTATTTTGAATATTATTAATTATTATTAATGTGATAGGAAAAGTATTTACATGTAGCATTTAGTAATAATAGGTACATAAATAATAATAAAATATATAAATTATAGTAGCGAAAGATTGGCATTGATATTGGTATATAAGATCTAATTTTATTTACTGAAATATAATTTTGTAGAGTGCTAGGATAATAGAATTAAAGCATTTATTAAAAAAATATTAATATTAAAATTTTATTTTGCAGGAACAACGTCCAGTTCCAGAAATCAGCGAGCATGGTAATTAATTTTCATATTATATTTAAAATAAAAAATTAATAAATCAAGCATTATTCTTATCACAATTTAAAAAAAAAATTAATGAATTAAGTTCATTTATAAAAATGCACAGAACTTTAAGGTCAATGTTTCAATCATCAAAAGAAATTTAAATTAAATTAACATAAAATTAACATTAAGGATTTTTTCCAAAATTTTTTAAAACAAACTTTCATTTTCTATCAGGGTATAATACAATATTAAATAACATCTGGTATCGATATCACAGAACACAAGTTCTTAGTGGTATAAATAGATAAACACATCATAATTCACGATTTTAATTATTGTAAACAAATATTATGTGAAATTTTTTTTTAAAAATACTCTTTTGTAGTCTTTAACTTTGTGGTTGTTTACTTATGTCGTGCACTTTGGTAACCCTGGCTTTCAAATTCTCAATCAAATTTATAAAATTGAGTAAAATGTAAATAAATATGTATTTTCAAAAGCTTTTATTTTACACATGCCAGATGTCAGAAAAGTAAAATAAAATTGCGTGAACTTTACTATATATTAAGGTTTCCATAGTTATTGTCTGCGATGATCTCTTAATCTTCTTTGGAGTAAACATTTGATACATTAGTGATAATCTAATTTTCTTATTTGATATTTTAATTCATAATGATTTGATAAAAGAAGACTTAATTGTAATTAAGCATTAATTAACAGCTGCAAATATTTTGATAAAAGTCTATTTATAATACAAATAAGACATTTATTTAATATTAATATAATTTAACATTTTATTAAAAATTATTTAAATATTTAAATTTTCGGAATCTAATGTAATATTTAAAGTTAGTTACGTAAGATAATTAGAATTATGCATAATTACTGATAATAAAGAATATAATTTTTATATTAAATTTATAACTTCTATTCTTTATTAAATGTTTAGATGTTCTTTTGGAAATGGATTGTGTTGGCATCTGTGGATCAGATGTTCATTATCTTGTTAAGGGAAGAATTGGTGATTTCGTTTTAACAAAACCAATGATTATTGGTCATGAAGCATCCGGAATTGTTGCTAAAGTTGGAGCAAAAGTAAAACATTTAACAGTTGGTGATCGTGTTGCTATAGAGCCAGGTGTACCATGTAGAATGTGTGAACATTGCAAAGTAAATATAAAATTTTTTTTTAATAATATACTAAACGATAAAATTATTGTATTAAAATTTTTTTTTTAGAATGGAAAATATAATTTATGTCCTGATATGGTATTTTGTGCTACACCACCATATGATGGAAATTTATCAAAATACTATAAACATCCAGCAGATTTCTGTTATAAATTACCAGCACATGTTACTATGGAAGAAGGTGCCTTATTAGAACCTCTTTCTGTTGGTGTACATGCATGTAGAAGAGCTGGTATGACATATTTTTTGTTGTTTTAAAAAAGAAAATAAAATTATAAAACAAAATTTAATTTAACACAGGTGTCGGTTTGGGATCTGAAGTTCTTATTTTGGGTGCTGGTCCAATTGGATTAGTAACATTAATTACTGCAAAATCAATGGGTGCATCAAATATTATAATAACTGATATTGAACAAAGTCGTTTAAATGTTGCAAAAGAATACGGTGCAAAAACTTTGCTTATTTCAAAAGACTTATCTGAAGCTGATACAGTTAAACAAATTCATCAAATTTTGGGATCTCAACCGGACAAAACTGTTGATTGTTGTGGCATGGAGTCAACATCTAGGGTTGCCATAAAAGCTACAAAATCTGGTGGTAAAGCCGTAATTGTAGGTTGTGGACCACCAGAAGTTAAAGTTCCTCTTATTGAAGCATTGTCAAGGGAGGTAGATGTTCTTGGTGTATTCCGTTATTGTAATGAGTAAGTTAAAAGTTAAAAAAAAAGTTAAGTGTCAAATTTAAAAGTTGATTAAATTTACAGTTACCCTGCAGCTTTAGCCTTAGTAGCATCAGGAACAATTAATGTAAAACGTTTAATTACACATCATTTTGATATTACTGAAACTGCCAAAGCATTTGAAACTGCCCGCTACGGAAAAGATGGAGCCATTAAAGTTATGATTCATGCTGGACCACGTGATAAGAACAATCCAAAATAAAAACTTAGTTGTATATAAAAATGAATAAGAGAATTTCATACCTTAATATGTATATTATTTGTTTTTAAAAGTTATTTTACTTTTATATACAATAAAATTTATTTTAAGAATTTAATAATAATGAAACGGTATTTTATAATAATCGGGTTAAAAATCATTTTTTTAAATTAATAGAAAAAATAAACTAAAATATCGTAAACGCAAATGAATTTTCATTATGATTTGAAATATAAAGTTTTGAATGTCTATTAGCGACTAATGTGCGTCTGCTTTTGCTTGAAGTATTATTTTACCCATAGATGTAATAAGAGACAGTGATATCTTTTATTATAAAGAAAAGTATGGGTTGGCTAAGAAATCCCGGGTATTAAAATCCCCAAATTAATTAAAAAACTTGGGCTTATTAAAAAAAAAAAGAAAAACGAAAAATTTAAATTAATTTTATATGTACATGGGTTAAATAAAAAAAAAAATATTGTAGAAAAAGGTTTGATTTTGAAGAAAACTTTAAAGGCTCTTTTAACTCAGGATTTCACATATTATTCAATTTAAAAACAAAGCGTTTACAATGTCGTTATAGCTTTTAAAATAAAGGCAGTTACCGTCCCAAAGCCCCCGCTAAACAAATTATTGGAAGATTAATTCTGTATAAAAATTTTAAACCTTTGCAACCTTTTTTTATACACAAAAGGTCTTTAAAAAATATCGAGAGATTTCATATTAGAGAATTTTGTGACACTTAATTTTAATTCACGAAATTTCGATGAAGTCCGTTAAGAACAAAACATTAAATCTTTAATATTTAAAATGTACCTATTAATTCAATTAATTTGTTTTAAAATGACATTTCATTATAACGGTAAATTATCAAATAAAAGTATTGAAGAAATATTGATGACTTTTACGATAAATTTTCATTTGAAATATTTTGTGGAACTATTTATGACGTTTAATTTTTTTATCGAAATGTCATACAACCAATGTGACAGGATTTGGTATGACATCTATTATACAAAACTGAAAATATTAATCAAATGTCAAAACTGAAAAATTAGTTGAACACCTTTTTCTATCTCTCTTAACCGTGCGTGCTGTTTACAAAAAAAGTTACTAAATTATTAAATAACTAAAATTTTGGAATTATTGTTTTAAAATGGCTTTAGTGTTGAAAAGATTTATTCAAACACCAAAATTTACTAGAGTAAGCTTAGTATAATAATCAACTCTTGAAATTAATTGATTGTTACATATTATATTTTCAAAAATTACATAATACGGTTATACGAAAATTTTTTATTTTAGGGATTTCCATTAGTTGTTGCAAAGGAAAAGAGTGATGATAAGGTCCATTCAAAAACCAGAGTTCAACGTAAAATAGTATGAGACTTACGAATATATTTATAAATTTCTTATATCTGTTTTCTTTTTTTTCTGAAAATTTTAAGATCGCAGTTCCAAATGCTCAATATGGTGGTCGTCATGGTGTAACAATGCTTCCTGGAGGTGGTATTGGTCCTGAGGTAATGAAATATGTTCGGGACGTTTTCAAATTTGTTGGCGCACCAATTGATTTTGAAGTTATTGATATCGACCCAAATAAGGAAGGAAATGAAGATTTAGATTACGCTATTACATCTATTAAAAGAAATGGTGTAGCACTAAAAGGAAATATTGAAACTAAATCTGAAGCTGTTGATGAAGTTTCAAGAAATGTGGCCATACGAAATGAACTTGATTTGTTTGTTAATGTTATACACTGCCGGTCAGTAGCTGGAATTCCATCAAGACATCAAAATGTTGATATTGTTTTAGTTCGTCAAAATACTGATGGTGAATATGCAATGTTAGAACATGAAAGTGTTCATGGTGTTGTTGAAAGTTTAAAGATTTGTACAATTGAAAATGCTGAAAGAGTTGCTCGTTTTGCTTTTGAATTCGCTAAAACAAATAATAGAAAGAAAGTTACAACTATTCATAAAGCTAATATTATGAAATTATCTGATGGTCTATTTTTGGAATGTGCTAATAGGGTCGCTAAGGAATACCCAAATATCGAACATAATAATATGATTATTGATAATACTTGTATGCAATTGGTCTCTAATCCTCATCAGGTAAGCATTTTAAATATGAAAAAAAAAATTACTTTCAGAGTTAATTATTGATTTACAATTCAAAAGTTCGACGTAATGAATTTAACAAATTTGTATGGTACAATTTGTTCAAATGTTATCTGTGGATTAATTGGAGGTGCTGGTTTACTCTCCGGAAGAAATTATGGTGATCATGTAAGTATAAAATTAATATTTAAAGTCAATTTATTTATTTTTGTGGATTTTAAGTATGCTGTTTTCGAACCTGGAACCCGTAATACAGGTAGTGCTCTTACTGGAAAAAATATTGCTAATCCCGTTGCAATGTTAAATGCTAGTGTTGATATGTTATATCATTTGGGATTTAATGCACACGCCAAAGCTATTAGAGAAGCAATTTATCATACATTGATTGATGATAAAATTCACACAGCTGGTGAGAACTAGAAATTTGCATTGAATTTTAATTATTTTATTGTTATAAAATGATTTTATGTCATATTTAATTTAATATGATATATTTTACTTTTTTACATTTTTAGATTTAGGCGGAACAGCCTCAAGTACTGATGTTGTTAACAACATACTTAAAATTTTATCAGAAAACAAACTTCACTGGTAACTAAAAAGCTAATGTGTATTTTTTTTTTTTTGTTGATTTAAATTTTCAATCCAATCATCCATAATCAATTTTCAATAATTGCTTGCCACTCACTTAAGTACTTATATTAATATTTTTAATTTGTTTTTTTTAAAGGGATATTTAATTTTTCTCAATTTTTTTCCTGATAAATTATAATTTACATTTACTTATTTTGTTTAATCCTTTTATTATTTATTAATTTTTATTAATTTAAAAACTTTTTTTTTAATGCAATTAAAAAAAATCAAAAAATATCCAACTTTGGTACTAATTTAAAAGTTTTATATTATTTAGTTCGAAAAAAATGGATGTCGTAAAATAGAATTGGAAAATTTTTAAAAAACTTAAGTTAAACAAGTCAGGCCATATTTTACACTTTTTAAGTTTTAAATTTTTTTTATTAGTTATATATTTATTTAAATGTATTTCGATGTATTCATCGAATAAATACCTTCATCTTTAATTTACTTTCGACTAGTTAATGTTTAAACTTATTCATGTTTTTAAAACAAATATTAATTTAAAAAACAAATCATAAAGTAATAACATACATATATAGTTACTTTATGGTAAAATTATATTTTTATTTAAATGCATATAATGTACTTTAAATAAGGCAAAAGTTACTTAAAGATTAGTTTTTTTTTAAAAAACAAAAATTGTTAATCGCTTTAATATCTGTTGTAATTAAGAATATTTTAAATGTTTATTTTTTTTGTTATAATTATTTTAATAGTATTTTAAGATTATCAAGTAAATAACAATAATATATCGCAAATAAATAAATTGATGTTTAAGTCTTCTAATATATTTTAAACTAGTTATAATATATTCATTTTGTAAAATAAAATAAAATTTCAGAAGAGCTTGATAATCGTTAAAACGTTCATTTTTCATTTTATGTTGGTTTGTTAAATTTTTTTTTTCGAATTATAGTAAGTTAAAAAAAGACGTTCATTTCGATATTTAAATCGAATATATCAAAGTAAGTTCTATGTTATTAAACGTTTTTATTTGGTTTTTTTTTTTTTGTTTAAGCAACTAATCAAATTAACTAGGTTTATCTTATTTAAAGTAATCTTGTAAAAATGTGAATATATGTGTTATAAACTAATAATTGTGATTATATTAATTTAGTAAAAAATTTCGGTTAGCAATTTTTTGACTTAGTTACTTAACATAGTTATATATAAATCAGTACCAATTTGTGTATAAAACATATTTTTTATTTAGTTTTAGGTTTTGTTTTTCACTAATTTTTTGTTTTTCATTTGTTTTACCATTTAACTTTTGCTTTAAATTTTATTTGAATTGAATACTTTAGAGTAATTTCTAGTTAATTTTCCTCTATTCATTAATATAAAATAAATAAATAATAGTCAAAATCTACTCAAGAATTTTATTATTAAGCTTATTCTCCTAAAACAATGATGACAATGTTTTTACATATATTTGAGTATAATAAATTAACGTTTTTCAATAATGTTAACTTGGGAAGACTTTGGCTATATGTTTAATACATTTATGAAATTTTATGGTTATTTTAAAAAACCCAAAGAAAGATTAACATAATTACAATAATTTTTTATTACAAACCCAATTTTATTAATTTCTTATTTATATGTTTACAAACTGTTCAATTTTTAAAAAGGCCATAAAATTTCTTAAATAATATTAAAATATTTATTTCAATAAATCATTATTACATCATATTAATATTTATTAAAATTTTTATATTTTTTCAATTTCCATTTCCTTTTCATCTAATTTTGGGATAATCATTAAATATTAATATTTAATATCTATACTAATATAAATTCCATTAATTAACTTATTAAATGGCAAAATTCTTAACAAATTAAAAAAGGAACTAATTTTAAACAAATAAGCATGCTTTTAAATGTAATTGGCAAATCAAAAATTATTGGAACATTTAACTTATTAAAACTTTTTATATAAAATTATATTAAAAGAGTTACGTTATATATTTAAAAACTAAAAATATATATTTAAAAGTTAGTTAACAAATTCGTATTTAAAATTAAATAGAATTTGACTAAAAATTTTTTTTGTTTAAATGCTTTTTAAAAAAATAAATCAAGACTAATGGTGTTTTTTTTCTCTAATCATTTTTTTGTCGTTTGTTTTTAAATTTTTGTAATCATTTTTTGAATTAAATGTAACCATTAACAATTCACAAATCAATACAAAAATGGAAAAAACATTATAAACCAGGCTTCAAGTACACGACTAGATGTAATAATGTAAGCTCTTCAACAAAACAATATATATATATATAAACGTATATATGCATACAGAAAAAAAAGAATCATTCCATGCACATTATGTGTTTTCATAAATAAATCAAAATTAAAATAAAATAACCAAAATCAAGTGAAATCATAAATAAAATCAGCAATATCCAAATTTTTAAATTAAATAATAAAAAAGAGTTTTTGGAATAATCATCATTTGTTTAATATTTTGAACAAAACACAAAATTATTTGTTATAATAAAAAATTTAAATTTATTACTCAACTAATATTCATCCTGAGATTTAATAAAATATTAATTGTTGCAAAGTAAAAAAAAGCAAGTAATCATACATAATATAATTGTTGGCGAGGAATCCTAAATCCAAAACCAAAAAAAAAAAATTCCAAACTTACGGTGAGTTTAATTAATAACACATTATAAATTTGTATAAAAAAAACCCTGCTTTATTTGTAAATAACAATATTATAGTAAATATTTTTTATAAATTATTAAAGTTATTTTAAATAATTTAAGACCGTGTGCCAATGAAAGTATAACACGTTTTTTTAAGATATGAAGAATGATATAAGATCCTATTCCCTTTCGGGGGAAGCTTTTGAAATTGCTTTTGTAATAAGTTTCTTTCCGACTAATGTCGGTTCCCCAATTAAGCTTTATTTTTGTAAATTAAGACTTTATTAGTTACATTTAAGTAATCCAAGCAAAAATTATTAAAATTAATACATCTTTTTTTATTTAAATATTTGTTTATGCTAAACTGAAGTCGTTCAAGATTAGGTGAACAATTTAAAATTTTTCACTGGCACACAAATTATTTTACTAAAAATTAAACAAATTTAAATTTAAAAATATTAATATAAAGTTTAATTTTTAATTTTAGAAAATGCAATGTAATCAACAGTATTTCAAAGGACAGTGGAGGCTATTCTTTTCTCGAAATTTTTGATTTTTAACTTTTTTTACATTTTTAGTAAACCCTTTTAAAAATATATATCTCATACTTTTAAATGTAATAAAAGTTGGAATAAAAAAAAAACCTTATATATTTATATACCAAATATTAAATATCTAATTTTAAAATATTAACAAAAATACTTAAAAATTGTGTCAATATATTTAAGATTTCAGTGATTTTGTAATTTTGACAATATTAGAAATTTTAACAAAGTTAAGTAATTTATTTAACAAATCAAATTTGTTTTATTTTAAATAAAAAAACAACACTTTATTTATTTATTGTTTTATTTGTTATTTTTTTTTTCTTAAAGGAATTTTAAATAAATAATACTGAATAGAGAAAACAAATATGTGTGTTTAATTTTTATACATTTAGTTTCTTTTCATTTTATTGCAGCACCCCTTCTGTCCCCACACTTCCATTTTTATAGGTTCTAGGAAATCAATTGTGAACTCCACCAAAATTTTAGAATTTTACCTAGAATTTTATTATCTAAGCAAAAATGTCAATCAAAATGTTTTTGTCACGTCCCCTGTTTAGGAGCTATAAGGGCTCGAAAATTGATATTTTACTATTTTTAAACACCTGTAACTTAAATACCTGCTCAAATTTATTTTTACAAATATACAAAATTTAAAGCTGCATCATTATATTTCAACATTATGTTAAAGGTTTTTCTTAAATTTAAAAGGGGTTCCCTTTAACTTAGAAGAGAAAGTTTCTCCAATTTAAAGAACCCCTTTTAAATTTAAACACAAAAAAAAATTAAACATGTTAAAAAACTTTTGTCGCAATGAATTACGAATTCTAAAACTCTGTTCGTCCCGCGAATTTTAAATTCAAAAAGACTATAGCCTTAAACTATATAGCTTTAGTTTACTTGACTAGTCTTGAAGATTTTTTTAAAATAATACTTAGTTTTAATTAAAAAGTTACAAACTAATAAATTACAATCTTCGCGTTTGTAAGCTTGTTTTTAGATTTCCAACTGCTGCAAAAAAAAAAACAGTTTAAAAAAAAATTAAGAAATAATTGATTTTACATTTATTTCGTATAACTTATTAATTAAAAAAAAAAAAACTTAAAATTCATTATTGAATCTTATAAATTTTTATTTTACATAAGTTATTGTTTTTCAATTTTTAATCAATTAACTCCAACTACTGTATAAATTTTGAATATTCTGAAATAATTTGGATAAACACATTTAGCAGCATAACTTAAACATAAGAAAGGTTTACAACATTGACTTGTTGTTAAACAATATTCTCCAGCTTTAGAACATGATAAATTAGAATTAAGTTCTAATTGTTCTTCATTAATGATTGCATCTTGTTCTGAACTTTTTAATTCGAATTCTTTATCAATATCATTAGTTTCAATATTTTCAATGTTTTTAGCCGCAATCTATAATTTTACAGAATTTAAATTATATTAAGTATTGAATTAGAATAATATTAAAAATACTATTGAAGTTATTATTTTACATTATTGCATAAGAAAATCATCAATAAATATCCCAAAAATAAAATATTTTTAAACATTTTTAATTTTAATTATTACTTATATCAATTTTTAAAACTTTACTTGTTGTTATTCGGTTTAAATGAACTTTTCAACTAAAGCTGGAATTTATTTATTACTGATTATGAAAACAGACTGAATGTCAAAATTTGGTCAAAATATAAGAACTTGTTTTTGTTTAACGTTGTTCTTTAAAAGATTTTGTTTTGATTTTAAAGTCTTGATTGAAAAACAATAATCAGTTGATACATTATATATATATTACATACAATATGTATACTATATTTAATAAAAAGTTTAAAAAGAACAGTGAATCATGGGTTTTTATTTTAATGTGAAGAGTAAAATAAGTTGCATGATATTTTTATAAAAGTTTGTCTATTAGGGATACACACACGATCAAACATTCATCAAGCAAAATAATCATAATTAAGCTTAGTTTTGTTTATTTTATTTTACAAGCACTTAACGTAACAAAAGCTCTAGAATATTTTTTGTTAAAGAGAAGCCCGCAGAGAGTGAATCGACATAGTAGAGTAATTCCAAGTAATATCTATCCTTACATTAGGTTATTTCCGGAATTTACCCAAAGGAAAATATTTTTCCTTCTGGGAGTAGAGAATTCGGTAAATTTATTGAGGAAATCTCAATAATATTGAGGAAATTTAAGTCGAGTAAAGTTTAGATTTTAGAATTTGTGAACTTCAGGAAATATTTATTCTGAATTATATTTCAAGACGACCATTAGGTCTTAAGGTCGAATAATAGTACTAACATTATCTTAAAAATCGGTTAAAGTCAATATTAGGTACGGCGAAACCAGAAGTCGAATGTTTTTTGTGGTCGATTTTTTAATACCTTTGAAATTTTAAAATAAGTGTTCCCCATATATCTGCATTATCAAGTCTTAAGTTCCTTTGAGTATACACCGTTATTAAACACTTGAACTTTTTGAAACAAATTAATGAATTTTTAAATTTTTATAAATACGCATTTACTAATTTACTTTTTAAGAATTTAATTCAAAATTTCTGGAAAATACATCAATTTTTATTAATCATTTCCCAACTTTTAAAAAACGTAATATTTATTAAAAGGGGCTTAGAGTGATCTACGATGTATTAATAGGATAGTTCCATGATCTCGACTTAGTAAATATTTTTCTTTAAAATCTCGTTATTAGAAAATCTAGTTTTTTTTTTAAAAATCGCCTTTTTAGAAAATCGCGTTTTTAGTAAATCGCTTTTTTTATTGAAAAATCGCGTTTTTTATAGAAAAATCTTCTTTTAAAAGATTTTTGATGTGGATACGAAGTCAGGATTACCTTCCTTTTCCAAAATATAGAAACAAGAGATTTTCTGAAAACGGTATTTACTGAACCGAGATTTGAATATCAACCCGCGTCTATTTTAACGTACCTATATAAAATACATATAATATAAATAACAAATACTAATTTTTAATATAGAGCTGATAGAGGGTTTCTATATTCTATTAATGAATGTATTGAATTATAATAAAAAAAACTTGCTATCAAAAAACTTAAGATTAAATTATTTAAATATTTTTAATATAAAATATAGATTTTCTGTTTCTTTTTTTTCTTCTGTTGGAAAAAATGCAATTTCCGTTTTATACTATACAATATTTAAATGTAAGGAAAATTACTAGATTTTTTATAGCACATTATTATAGGTATATAAATAAGAGTATGTTTGTCAACAACCATAATATATACTTACATTCATATATATACATATATATATTATATATATAGTTACAAACTATTTTATTTATCCTTAAATCGCTTAAATCATTCTTTGTTGTATACTTTACATTTAATATAATATTAATATTGAATAAATGAATTTTATTTTTCTAATTTCCTGTATAATCTTTACGTATTCATTAAAGGCCCATAGTATTGAACATAAAAGATTGCTAAATGTTGGTAAAATATACAACAAATTACTTTAAAAAGAAAATTATATACTATTTTTTTTTATTGTAAATAAAATGTTCCTGGAAGTCTTATGACAATATTAAATTTTTTTTAAGATAATTTTTATTTTATTTAAAACAGGTTTAATACATACTGGCGCGTTTTAATTTTAAGGTACTTTTTTAAAACTTTTTAGTTTTTAGTTTATATAACAGAATACGGGACTAGGTTTTTTAAATTCCACCCTGATATTATTCTGAGTTTTAAAAATAAGAAACCTTCTATTTCGATAGTAAAATCTTGCTCTCAAAAACTAAAACTTGCGTTGAAAAATTAAATTTTGTATTTAAGAATAAAGTTGCGCTTAGACTAAAAGATCTTTTACTTAAAAAGAGTATATTCCAGCTTGCTAATAAGTCAAGAATAAAGATTAAAAATTAAAACAGAATTAAAAGAGGCTGGATTAAATTGCATTTAAGCCGTTATGAAATCATTATGCATCGTGTTCCAAATAACGGTATTTAAACTTTATTCAAATAGAACATCAGGAGCGAAGTGGTTAAACATTTTCTGTATTAACTTTATTCAATATTAGTAGGTGCCTAACGAATTTTTGTTTTATAAAATCTCGTTATATTTAAATAATAATCGAATATTAAAATCTCGAATATCAAAATCTCGCGTTGTTTTTAAAATTTCGTTGGAAAATCTATTTAAATATTGAAATTGACTAAATTTTGAGATAAATAATAATAAAAAAAATTAACAAGTTAAATTTGAACCAATTTTTTAATTAAATTTAGAATTTATTTTTTTCTATACAATTTAATTTCTAATAAATATCTATAAATTTTTATATTTTGAAACAAAATTTAAAAAAAAAAAAAATCTTTAAAATTTTAAATTCACACATGTATTATTAGTGATTTTTAATGAGAATCAAGTGAAGAAAAACTTGCTGATAAATTTTTATTTAATGGCCTACTAAAATTGGCATCAATACCAAATAAATGTTCTGCTGCTGATAAAATTCTCAAATCCATTTGACCAATTTCTCGTCTCGGCTGTATTATTTCAGAATCATCACTTTGAACTTCATTGTTTGCTACTGAAAAATGATCATGTTTTTAAAATCAAATTTATAATATTATAAATCAAAGCAATATTTCTAAAAGTAAAGTATAAGAGGTTGTGCTACTTGACGGCATGTAGCAGCCTGTAAATCGAAGCGCCACTGTAAATCATTATTATCTCAAATTTGAAGTAAATAAAGAAAAATTATACAATAAGATATACTTGTATGAAATTTAAAGGTTCTATCTTAATTGGGTTTAGTATAATATAAATGTTCGAACATAAGGAATTTCGGAAACTAAAAAAATGGTAAACTTTTTTGCCATAGTTTGAGATATAAATTTCATTAAGAAAGCTTTATTAGCTTTTGACGGAGGGAAGAAGAGAGCAGTCGAACAGATGGCATTATTAAATCAAGTGACATTGGTCAGAAATAAATCACCAATGTTAAATAAATCGACTCACCAATGGTGGATTTAATGATATACTTACACATAAACATTTTTGGTTTTCTTGGTGTCTTGTTTTGAGACCTTTTCCTTACATATTGTGTTCGCCGTGCTAAAATTGTGAAATATCAATAAATGTTATATAATTTATAAAATATGATATGAGAATAGTATTAAACAATGTTTTATAATAATATTTTGTTTTTTTCAACACTACCAAGCTTTTCTATAGGCATTATAGTGTTGAAATTGTCTAGACAACTCCTATTTGAGGGCTTTTTTGATTTTTCAATGCTCTCGAAATTCTAACTAAATGAATTCGGAAGTTTTTTTTGGCAATATTTTAAAACTTTTAAAAACTACAACTAATTAAAAAATAAAATTAACACTACAATTTTTTGCATTATTTGAACAATTTGAAAAAGTAATGCTAGTAAGGGAGTATGTTCCACGTTCTCTTTCATTTTTTAGTTGAGGAATCTATAACTTTTGACTATAGTTGCATCAATTTAAACCTTTTCATTAATTACTATTTTTTCATTTAATATCGATTTAGTTTCAGCATGGAATTACGAAAAAAATTGTTCAATTGGCGGATTAATAGAATCGTTTGTTTTATAAATTGCAAATTTCAAAGCATTCTCAGAGAGATCTTTGTTTCCGTATTTTATATTTTGAACTCGTTTCTTTTTAATGTGTTGTCATAAGAAGCGAACGCCTTTTAATTTAATTCTTAAATATCTAAAAAATCCCTTAATTAGGTATTGATTAATTCTAATATGTATATAAATTTTTAAATATTGAGTTATTAGCTCGTCGGTCAGATATTGGTTTGCCACACGTAATAAATTTTTTTTTATACCCGTGCATACATATATGACATCGGGTATATTAAAATTGCTCCTCCGTTTGTAACGCATCGATATAGACGAGCTAGATATAGTGTCATATCGGCTCAGAATCGAAAAATTAGTCGATCTGGCTATGTGTGTCTGTCCGTCCGTCGGTCCGTCCGTCCGTCCGTCTGTGTGTCAGCACGATATCTCAAAAACTAAAAGGGAGTCTTGAAACTCACACAAAGTCATTTTTAGACAATTTCTAGGTTCCCTATTGTTTTTGATTAAAATCGGACCAAGGCTTCGGGGAGCTGCCATACAACTTTTTTGCACCAATATGAATTTCTTCAAAACTAATTATACTACGAGGATGAAAATTACACACGGTTAGTTATATAATGAATCGAGCACTTATATGAAGTTTCAAAATGTTATGGCCCCATTTTTGGGGGCTGCCATACAAAGTTTTCGATTCAATAACTGTGAATCTAATGAAACTACGAGGCTAAAATTGAAATTTGGGCAGGTAAAGTGATAGGGCAAGTTACTCGGCAAAGTTGGACATCTTTCGGACCACCGGACTTTTAGGGTGGGCCAATTTTTTTTTTTTGTTGTTTTTTTTTTTTTTTTTTTTTTTTAAGCTAAAATTATGGGACAATGAATTAAAAATTTATTTTTTTTTTTTTTTTATGGTTTTTTTTTTTTTTTTTTTTAACCAAAATTATTGGATAATGAGTTAAATCTATAAGGGAAGTAAATTACGGTTTATTTTATACACCATAGTGGGTGTGCACGGGTATCTAAAAGTTGACAAGAGCAACTATAATCTTCCTCGTTTTAATTAGCATTGAATCTTAGATTTTCCAGTATTCTTAATAGAACAATGTAATCCATTTAGTTCTACGTCTGGAGATTCTATCTATTAAACGTAGAATAAAACTGATTACACTGCTCTATTAAGCAGTAGATAGAAATCTCCAGACGTAGAACTAAACGGATTACACTGCTCTATTAAGCATACTGGAAAATCTAAGAATCAATTGCTAATTAAAAAAAAAATTTTATTACGTGGGGCAAACTGAGCGACAAGCTGTGTTTTTTTTGAGTCTTCAAATATTCTCTGGGTCACTTTATGAAATTCTAAAGCCAAGTTAATGCGTATGTCCAGGTTTATTTTCAAAGAAAATGAAATTATAAAAATATGTTATTTATATAATTTTACTATTAATACTCTGTCTACTATAAGATTTTTTAAAAATTTCTAATGAAATATATTAGACTTTGACGGATAATTTTAGCAAACCGTTAAGGTAATTGAACCGTTATTTAAGCAATTTATATTTTAAAAAGTTGATTAAAAATTTCAGAATATTGTACCGTAAGATCACCAGATTATTTTAAAATACAGAGTTTTAGGAACACAGTCCTACAATTAGGTATACAGTGTGTTGTAGAATCAGAACAAAATTAGTTTATTAAAAAATTTAATTAAAAAAAATAAACACGTTTTCATTTAAAAATTAAATTATTGTATTTTAAAATTTTGATATTTTTATTTAAATACAAAAAAAAAAAAATAAAAAGTTGGTGAATTTAATTTTAATTTGTTTGTTTGTTTTTTCTTTTTTCTAACATATGTTTTTTTCAAATGGATCATATTATATTTTTTTTTTTTTTTTTTTTATTATTTTATATTTTATGGTTTATCTTGAATTATAAATCATAATAGGTATCATTTTTGTTTAATTAACTAATTTTGATTTGATGCTACAACAACTGGACCTTCAATTTCAATTTCATTTTCATTATCATATATATCATCATCATTTTGATCTTTGTTTGATTTAATATCAGGTGAAATATTTTCTTTACGACTGAATGAAAATACACTTGCTAAATGTGATAAGTATGTACGTAAACCATGATAAGTTTGTGATTTTTGTGATGATTGACCTGATTTTTCCTGATGTGCAGCTGATGAAGGTGCTTCCATTGATTGTTTTTCTTTTTCTGAAATAAAATTATGAAAAAAATTTTGGTTTATAATTTTTTTAAATAATATGTATATATATATTGTTTTAATTTAGGGTTCAAACTTAGTCTAGTGCGTTTTAGTAATTTAACTCGCGGTATTGCAGTACTTATACTACACATTTTTTTTTTTAAAATATGTCCTATGATAGATAAAATTCCTCAAACGTCAGAGAACATGAAAAACGAATTCCTATTTGTTATATATGTAAACACCCGCTTAATAATTTGAAAATCTTTTAATTAATTATTAAAAATTTGTGAATAAAATAGATCAGTCTTTTAATCACTCTTCTGGTGATTAAACCTATTTTTATTATAGTGCAATTGCGATTAACAACACTTAAGTTGAGTTGTTTATTACACAATACCACCCAATTAACAACACAACCAAATTCTTTTATTGTGAATAACAACTTCAGCAGTTGTAAAGAGGTTGTATGTCATAAAAATGTTGCCATTTGCAATTTCAGCAATTGTAAAAACTGGTTTTGAAGTGTCAAAGTTTGAATAATTTATGTACCTCTTCAATTAAAATAAGTTTTTTTTAAAGAAAACGAATCGAATATGTTTACTCCGTTAACATAACATACCAAAGATATTTATAAAAGGGGAATTCCTTTGTTTATTTGATGAATCCCAAATTTTTTATTTACTAGACAAGAACAAACATTTTTTTATTAGCTAATTTCTCACTTTTACAATTCTAAATCAAGTAGTTTTATATATTTAACTTTAACAGTATGTGCAGACAACTGGTGTTAAGGGGTTGTCACTTATGTTGTCTCAAACAACATAAATGTAAAATGTTGTCAATGGCAATAACTATATTTGGACACAACTCAACTTAAAGAATATGTTGTGTAATTTTGACAGATAATTAGGTTGTGTTGTCAATCATAATAGAGAATCACAACATAGTTGTTAATGACAACTTTTTTTTAGGTTGTGTTGTAAATCACAATAGCACCCTTTATTAAACTTTTGAAATATTCTAGGGTTAACTCCTATTGAAGTTAGGATTTTATTCAACTACTAAAGACAATTAAAAACGGCTTGTTAGATTTTGAGTTAAAATTCTTAGTTAGAAAAATTTGTATGTATGTATGTTCTAAAAAATTCCAAATGTATGTAATATGTTACATATGAAAATGGAAATGTTTTCTACATTACAAAATATAAGGCAAAGTAGGAACTTCACCCTAAATATGTCCTTGTACAAGCTGATAACTTCAGCCGAGATGCTGAATGTCTTATATATGTTTTGAAGAAATAGGCTTGTAAATATACAAAAAACAGGGTGGTTTAAAACATATACAAGTGTTAGTATAGTGTTAGTGTATTATTAATATATGATATAAAAAAACATTGAAAACTTTTACCTTGTCTAGCTGAAAAATAACTGCTTACTTTCATATTACGAAATCTTTTTGAAAGTGAATCACGTTTTGGACAATCTTCATCTTGGGTTGGATTAACAGAAGAATCGTCAGCCAGAGATTCTGATGAGCAAACTTTTCCAGTTTTACGATGAAAAAAACGTTTTAATGAATTTGTTTTTTTATTATCTTTGGTTTGTGTGCTGTCTGTTACTTGTTCAACATAATTTTCAGTTTCAGTCATTGGATCAGATTTCGAAAGATCTGGATTTGAATGTTGTAATGAAACATTTGTGAAAACTTCATTTGGTATTGTATCTTCAATTTGTTGTGCCATTATTATATAAGTTTATTTTTTTTTATTTTATATTTGTTTTTAACTTAATTCTTCTTCTTTTTTTTTTTTTTTTATATTTATTTATAAATATTCAGGTTTTTGTAAGTAAAAATATTGTTATTTATTTGAATTTCTGCAATAAAACCAGAATGTAAAATTTTAAGAAATAGAAAAACAAAAAAAACAAAATCTTTTTTAAAAATTATTTTTTAATATTTTAAAATATATACTGTATACTTTATTATATACTTCAAATTTGAAATAAAATTCATAGCTTTTAAAAGTAATAAAAGAAAAAAAAAATATTAAAATAGCTAAGTATGCATTTATTAAAACAAAAAAAAAAAACAAAATTGAGTGTAGATCTAAAGAGCAAAAACTTGACGACTTTGAATTTGAAAAATTTGATTTAAAAAACAAATAAAATTAAAAAAAAGCCATAGACACAGGCAAGTTCAATTGCCATCCTAACACGTAGGCACTGCGGGCTGTTGTGCATCCCACTTTCAGTATACTTTATATCAATTCATAAGTAATATTATTTATTTTGTTTATATTATATATATTTGTATATTTTAAAATTATATTTGGTCGCCATGGGGATTTGTAAGGAAATATTATTTTTCATTAAATTTTTCCAATTAAATATTTCATGACCTGTACGAGAATCGAACCCGGCTCTCCTCGTTTAGTAAGTCAAATGCTTACTCACTTACCTACCGGGCCCCAAAGCTAATATTTAATTTTAATTATTTTATGAAAAAAATATTAGAAAAAATAAGCTGGGAAGCCTTCTTAATAAAAGGAGGGATTGATCACCGGAATATAATCAAGTTCTTTAAGGTGATTAAATAGTTCGACGAGGCGCTGCAGGAGTACGAGTGAATATGAAACCAAAAGCGTTTAACGGGCGCATTGTATCAGGATACTATCAATATATATTAAATTGATTCAAATATTCCTTTTAGAATTCACTATCTTTATGAAGTTATCATATCCAATTGGCATCTCCTGATCCTGACTTTATAAATTTGAAATTTTACTTAAATATTTAATTATATTTTAGTAAAAAACTTTGTGATCTAATTATTATTTACTTCTTTCTTAATCTTTAAACCTATTCATAAATCTTATTAATTTTAAGTTTATCTTTAAGATACATATATATGTGTTTTAATCTATTAAGCATATATTAAACAGATAAAGACTACTTACAAGATATTAATATTTTCTTTGAATACAAATGTGTAAATTTTATTTTAATACATTTGTAAAAAATACAAAGTAAAACTAACCTAAATACGTATATACAATATTATTTATTAAGTAAAAAAATTACATAATATAATTATCATATTAAAAATCTGAATAATGAAATTAAGATAAACTTTAATTATGAAGTTTTTCTTTCACATATGTCTAAATAAAAGGAAAAAAAAACTTTCTATTCATAGATGGATTTTTCTTTTATAGTATATACATATATATATATATATATATTTTTTTTTTAAATGTTTACTTTCTTCTTTTAATATTAGACCATATTTATTATATATGTTTAGTATACTTATTTCAAAGTATATATATTTTACTATTATATACATAAGAAATTTACATATATATATTTTATATATTTATATATATATGAATATTTTTTCTAACTACAAAGAAGAAAACCACAAAATGGAAAAATAAAATAAAAAAAAATAAAAATTAAATATAAAATAAAAAGAAAATATGACTATTATAAGATATTAATTGCGTTTAGTGGCTTTATTTAAGTATTCCTTTTCTGTAAACCTTAATAGCTTTCAAGAACTTTTATTACTTATTATAGGTTATTATTATTACTATTATTTTTATTTTTATTATATACATATTTAACTATATATATATATATAGTTCTTTATTGGGCTACAAATTTTATATATATAGAAGTATAATAGAGGTTATCATTAATTTCCATAGTAGTCTTTCACGCTTTTGTTTTATTCATGATATATATAATATATACCTATATATACAATTGATTCATTATATACTACCTTAATACGATGACTTTATTATATAATAGTGAAGGACAAAAATTTTATATTAATATAATTTATGTGGAATGTTTTCAGCATATTAAAGCTAGAGTTGTATAAACCGTATCTTGGATGTTATATACTTTGGTAACCTGAGCCTTGCTTGATAGTAAGTTGTATATGATAGATTCGAAAATATTGAAGGGTGGATATTTTGAATGTCTTTTTTTGGTAAAAAATTAGATAGAAATTAATGGAAGCTACTAAGTGCGTTATGCTCTTTAAAATAGTTGAGAATAGAATTACAATGTCAACTCCTCTAGTTAATAACTAGTTAGTTTTTGATTGATTCCCTTAAATATAATGAAACAAGTTACTGTTAATTTGCAAAGACTACTTAGTATCAAATTTAATTTTATAAATATATGCTGGAACTTTTTTGTCAAAACAAAGTTATCTTTCACTTTAACTGCAGCTTGGGTACAACCCAAGTTTTTCTTAGTGTTTGGTTTTTTAAACTAGAAATATTACAAAAATCAGAAATTAAAGCTTTTAGATTTCTCTTCTCTAAAATACTATTGTTGTAAAATATTTCTATATCTGTAATAATTTCGATATTTGCCAATTCGCAGTCTTTAAAGACGACGACCCAATACTTACGTCGCTTTGACGTTTAAGTAGAATTCGGTAAGTCAGCATTTAATCTATTTTTTATTTATAACGCGACGCTAGAAGCAACGTTAGAAGCAAGACTAGAAGCAAAGCGGCAAATGGGTCAATGTTAGATCTTCATCAGTCAAGGTTAGATCTTGTTGTAAATTCGAGATGTTGGATAACTTTTGATGTTTTATGATACTAAATCTTTGCTTTATACCCAAATTCTTGCAGTAGAAGAACGTAAATAATTTTTAAAATATGTTTTACACTGATACCCTACATTAAGTGCCAGCTTTTTTTAGCCCTTTTTCAAAAAATTTTAAAAAAATGTGCCAAACTATTGTACTTGGCTTTACTCTTTCCGCCTGTCATATATTTATAAAATTTACACATCGTTTCAAATAGAGAGAAGACATTTTAGCTACGGGTAGGTATTGTAAAAAAAATAATATCATGGAAAAATTTTTTTTTGTAGTCCCACCCGTTACTAAGCTACAGCTCCTTAAAGTCGAAAAAGTCCTATATTCAAATTTTTATTCGTGACTGTAAAATTTATTCATATATGTAAAATAGAAAATATAAAATAGAAAAATGCTTCAATGTTTTATACATAAAAGAATACCATTTTCTAAGAATATTTTGTTGGTTCATAATATAAACTAACTATAATCTTATTACAAACCATTACCCTTTAAATTGTATAAAAGAAAAATAAAGAAATTCAAATACACTTTTTTGTTGTTTTTATTTTTGATGAACCTATAAAGTAGTCACCTAAGGTAAAATTCAAGTTAAATGTCCTTTCTTTTATTTTTTGAATGATAACGCAACAACAAATTACGTGCTTTCATAATAATGTTTTTTTTTTCGTTTTTTTTTTTTTTTGTTTCTATTCTAAATGATGAAGTAGAAAGTAATCACAGTTACAGAGTGTACCATTTAAGATGTTTTTTGATTTTAAAAGTTATTATGAATATTTTTTTATGTAGTAGTTACATTCAGTTTTAAAACAAGTTATAAAATAAGTCAATTACTTTTATGATTACTTTTGTAGGAACTCATTGATTACAATGCAAGATAAGCACCATAGAATAATCATGACATTTGATTTAAAATTTAAGACAAATTTAAGATTGAAAGTTTAAGAACAATATGTGAGTATTTTAACTAACATTGTTGTTGCACATTTTTTAAATCGAAAATTATCACTCATAGAGCACTCATATTCATTGAAAGTGCCATAGTTTATAAGTTTAATTGAAGTTAATGTGAGTACTCTTACTTCTTAGTAGTAAAAATGTCATCTCATACATTTTAAGACTTAGGGTGCTTTTACATTGGAGCTGCGATAATTCGTATGAGCGTCGATAAGAGCATAGGGTTGAAAATTATATACATGATTTTAATAGAGGTGTTTATATTGGAGGATCGCTCTGATCAAGATATTTTAGAATTGCTGGAATTTTAAAAATATTTCCAAGTTCAGTTCAATTTAAAATAATTTGTATTATTATTTAATTATAAAATTTTTTCAAAAGAACAATAATTAATGTAAAGTGAAACTGGCTTATCGGACCATACTTGCATTAGACAATTTCTTACAGAGAATTCTGATATTTTTAATAGCTTTCATTGTCTATTCTAATATTTTTAACAATTGCAGGAGAATACGAGGAGAATTCAAATTAGTCAGGTTTTAGTGATTTTGAATTTTTTAGTATAGAGAAAATTTATGAATTTTCAAGAGGTTTAGATTACAAAATCTCGTTAATATCATTTTATATATCTTATGTTTGGTATTTGAAGTTTCTATTCTAAGCAGTAATCAATATATCTTTCAGTTTAAAAATTAATTTTATTAAAGAATAAATTTAAAGAATAGCCACAAATGAATCACCTTATATTGAAGCACATATAAATATTTTTACTATTTAACGTTCAAAGTTTCTTTTATTTTTTTTTCAAAGTTGACTAATGAAAGTTAGGTAAAACGTTTCCTTTTTATTTAAAACATTTTTAGTATATTTAAAAATTTTTTACTTAAAAAATATTCAAAGATTTTAAATTTTTGTGGTAAAATATTTAAAATAAACCAAAAATAATAGGTATATGTTTATATAATTACTTAAATAATATGTTCATATTTAGTTGTTTGTCCTACTGTCTATGGCAGCCAGTCTATACCATTAAAAAATTTAATGAAGCTTCTTTTGTCAAACTCTTCGATAATAGTGAAATCTTCAATTATCTTATAAGTTTATTGTAATGATTGTACTTCAAATTCCGTATTTTAAAATAAAATAGTAAAATTTTCCTTAAAAATTCTTTCTTATTAGTTGCATACTGCAATTAAATAATTCTTATAAAATAGTTAAATCAGAAAAATAATTGGAATAATGCAGAAGTTCCTATAAAAGCAATATACAACCCAAGTATCGTGGTAAAAAAATGGCTTTAATTCATAAAAAAACTGTAAAGCGCCGTAAGATATGCAATTATAATTTTTCGCTTAAAAAATCAGCGTACGGCTTAATCAATTTTCTAAGTTAATTAATGTTAGGACTTTGAAGGAAGGGGGGTTTAGTATTAAAAATTACTTTTGTGTAATTAATTTTTTTTAAATGTTCTTCTGATCTATTTTAGTTTTATTTACTCTTGAAAAAGATCTTAAGATTTGTTTTAAAAACTAAGAATTTCGAAGAAAAACTATCAAGAACTTAAGAGCTAGATTTTAGAATTTATATAATTAGCTATAATTAGAATTTGGAGAAAATTGGAAGTACTCTCAAATTAAAAATAATTTATCACATTTTAGAAAACATTTTTACCACCAGCTACGGTTACTTAAATTCATTTATTTGCTAATTTTAATTTATTAATTTTTCAACATTTGGTCTAACATTTGAAGAAATCAAAGTGAATGGAAGCCCTTGAAAAATTGTATATTAGCTAATAGAAATCTTAAGTACTATATTTATTTTACATGATACACAATACATGATATAATTTTTAATAAAATTTTCCCACTCATATACGGGGAAACATGACATAAATTTTAACTTGTTAAACATTAAAATTTTTATAACGACCATTCAAAGACGTTTTTAGTATTGATTATTCCAAGGTCTAAACAATAATAAAAATAAAAACAAAAAGATTCACATTATTTCCCGCTTGAGGGCAACAAAAAATACCAAAAATGAAGAAAAAAAAAAAAACAATAAGAAAATGATAATTTAAAAATATTCATGTAAATCACTAAGTACCTTTTAACGTTTATATGCGTTCGTATATGTAATTACTATAGATGTATTATTTTTATTATTATAAGAGTTCCTAGTTGAAAAATTAAATGTCACAAGTTTAAAGAAAATATGTGATAGGTTTCCTTTGTTGTGTGAAGGAAATAACATATATAATGTTAAGTAGTAAAGGACAACAATAATATTAAAATATATATATAAATGTATACTCATTTTTATACCCGTGTGAACAGTAGACTCGGGTATATAAAAATTACCCCTCCGTTTACAATGTACTTATTGATTAAGCATTATAGATTTTTGATATGTCCTTATTGCTCCTCTTGGGAGCATAGAATATCCACTAATCATCTCCATCTGACTCTATTCGGAGCAGTTATTTTTGCTTCCTCCCATGTTTTTCCAATTGAGGTCACTTCTTCTAATTTCGTTGGCCTCCAAGTCGTATTGGGGCTACCCTTTCTGGTGGCTTTCTAAGTGTGTGCCCTATCTATCTCCATTTTTCCCTTTTGATCTCTTGCTAGATGTGTTCTACTTTGGCAAATTTCCATATTTCATTATTACTTATTGTGTTGGGCCAGTTTACTTTGCATATGATTCTTAGACATTTGTTAATGAACACCTGTAGTTTCTATATGATGTTGTTCATAACTAATCAGGTTTCACTTCTCTATGTTAAGGTGGTCCTGGCTTTCTTGATCCTGCTTTCGCCTAAAGCATTATAGATATATAGACTCAAATGTATGTCCAGAGTGCTTTTAAATACTTTATAGGTCCCCTATTGTTTTTGGTTAAAACCGACCCAAGGTTCCGGATACCTGCCGTAAAATATTTTAAATCTATTTGCATATCCTTTCAAGTAATAAGGCCAGGAGATAAAATATTGACCAGGAAAAGTATATAACAGCATTAACACGTTTTTAAATAGTTTCAAAGGACTTTATTAGTTAGGAGTTCATTTTCGTATAGCACAAATTTTTGAATGTACATGGAATAAAATTGAAAATAAGTAATAGGGCAACTGCCTTGGACAATTTCAGAATTTTGGGATAACGGGTTATTATGTTAGTTTTTATTTTTTTTATTCTTATTAATAAAGTTCAGATTACAGACTGGGATAAATAAAAAAGTATTACTAATTCACTATTTTGAACACTGAAGATAACACTGAAGAGAGTTGGCACGGATAACTAAAAGTTGTCAAGGTCAACTTAATAATTCTTCCTCGTTTTATATATAAAAAAAATATAAATGGTATTATAAAAATATACATTTTTATTTTACATTTTAATAGAGTATATATATCTTTTAAAAATATTTTTATTTGTACTTATAGATACATATAGATACTTGTGTGTATATAGATATCTATTTGCACTTATTTGAAGCATTTTTTTAACACTAAACATAGAAAATGTTGAAAAAATAAAAGAAATGAACATTAAGTGATACTTTAAAGTCTAAATGAATGAATGAATAAAAAAACACACAACTGAATGCTTTGCTTAAAACAAAGATATAAATACATAATTGTATAAATTTCTATTTTAAGTATAAAAATATTTACGAATATCTATGATTGTATTCGAGTTTTTCATTTTGCATTGTGAAAAAAGTGTGTGTAGAATTTTGATCATTTCACGCCAGTATTTGTATAGTGAATCTCGTTTATATTACAAAAGAATAAAAGAAGTGAGTTTTTTTAAACAGATAAATAAATCATTTAAAATTATCATGAGTTTTTTTTTTAACACTTTGTATTCACCTTTATATACATGTATATTATGTATATAAATTTCACTTTTATTATTCCTATGATGGCTACAAAGTAGTTTTATTTTATATGGAATAAATAAATATCACACTAAAGATTGGATAAAGGACTAATTAACACTTAAATTAACACTTAAATTGTATAATATGATATTTGTTGCAAATTTATATAATGGTATGGAATTTCATTGCGAAATAAAAGTTAACGGAGATTAAAGAATTGAATAAATATGTAATGGTATTATGTAAATTGCGAATTAGGTATCTATATTGAGAATATTTAAATACCTTAATTATTATTAATATTTTGAAAAATAAAAATTTCTTATATATCTTGGTTTTTTTTTGCTACAGCCAAGTAATCAACGGCTTAGTGAATATTATGATTAAACTGAAGCCTAGTTTAAAATAAAAACTTGGTGTATGCCCTATACTTCTTAAAGGAGTGGAAAAAATATATCTTGCTTTAAAACCTGATTTTTAATATTAATTTTCTTTGTCATCCGTTCTCCTACCGGTTGCTCAGAAGTCTTCGATGATACATCAAGGTTTAAAAATTCGGATTTCAGCATTTTTGAGAAGATCTGTGTTTTCATCCGAATTAAATTAATATTTACTCCTAAGTTCAAAAGTGAAAACCCTTAATCAATCCAACTATCAAATACATCGAAGTTTTGAACCTTGCATATATATGAATATCCTCACAGTCTACTAAATTTTCTAATTAAATGAAAAACAGTTAACTTTCACAAAAAATATTCAAATTATATTACGAGTAAATGAAGCACTATAGTTTATGACTCACTCCTGACCCACTTATAGTTGCTTATTTAATCCATACAAAAAATAATCCTTTTATATCGTTTCATAGTTGAGTCTTCATAATTTGGTTTCCTACTGATGTTTTGATATTCTTTCATGTGAGGTGGCATTGGTTCCGAGCATTTAGTACTATACGTCTCCAGGTATTATCTGAACTCTCGCGTCTTCTACTTCCTTGCGGATTCCATTCCTAGGTCTAGGAACTCTTATAAAGATTCTCAGCTTTGTTTTTCGGCAGATTAGATCTGGGGTACAATATATAGTCTGGTCTTTAAACTAAATAAATAGTCTTCTAATTATGTCACCTTAGAATTTAAATTTCTTATAACTTAAATTTAAATATGTAATATTTCTCTGAATTTATTTTTCTACATTTATTTGTTTTTTAATTAAATATATAATGTATATATATTAATTAAAAATAATAAAATTAATTAAAAGTTAAAATTCTTTTAATTCATTATAGTTGGGTCTTTAATATATTTTTTTTTATACCAAAATCAAAATACTTAATGTAATTAATTCAGAAATTTAATGTACATATGTATTCTTTTAGCAAACTTAATTAATATTTTTAACTGAAATAATGTTAAAAATATTCATATGTATATGTATATGTGTATATATTAATTGAAAACATTTCGTATATAATTTATTTAATTTGTTCCTTGTCTCGCTTTATGTCAATTTAATTTAAAAATTTTCCATTCAATATTTTTTTATTCATATATACATACATACATAATACATATATGTATATGTTCATATCACATTCTGAATATTTGTAACAATTATTCAAGTCCCAAACCAATTAAACCTACATATCTTGAAAATAATTATTTTCAGTAGCAAGTTTCAGTTCCTATATCTATATAAAGTCTTTATAGTCTGTACCTATTTAAAAAATATATAAAATCTTTTATTTTATTTATATATAAATATATATACAGTATGTATATACATATATAAATTCCACGATTAACCTTAAATGTATAAATGTGTTATACCTGTGAAAACTTTAATGGAAAACTATAAAAGTGGGCAAAAGAAAGGATAATTGAGTTATTTACCATTTTCTTTGGTTTTATGTCAATTTGAAAAAAAATTTTTTATATTTTTTTTTTTTTTTTTATGTTGTAATAAATGAATAACAATATGTTAAAATGTTAAAAGTTCTATTAATGGTGCTTTATAGAATATTGAAGATAAAATGTATGTAAAGGTGTTAATATTGATAGGTTTATATATATATATATATATATTTATATGTATATAAAATTGCAAAATAAAAATTTTAACGAAATGAAACCTTAAATTAATAAATATAACACTGATGAATTTTTTTTTTTTTTAAATAAAAATATTTTAAATAATGTGTTATATTGTTGAAATTAGGTTTATAATAGTTAGTAGAGCTTTTAATAAATTAAATTTAATGCAAAAGATTTAAAACAAATTTTTAATTGGTTCTTACTTTTTTTTTAAGCGCTTAATATTCAACTGCTAGGCTAATGAGTCTGTATATACTATAAGTACATGTTGGAACAGGAGGTTATATTAAATTCGTGTTATTAGAATTGATCTTAATGAATTCCACATACAATTTAGCTTGAGATAGTACTAGGCCCTATAACATGTATGTAGAAACGTCTTAGATTTTCATTAGATACAATTCTATTTTTGTTTATATTGCAAAATTTTGTACTTGAGTTATATTGTATTCTATATCTGTGAGTTATATTATTCAATTAAATTATTTCTTAATATTTTGCATTTGTTTATATTGTTATATTAATGTATTTTTTTATTAAAGATATATAATTCATAATTAGTTAGTCATTAATTAAAAACCATTACTGGTGTCGAAAATGGGAAAAATTTTTTTTTATTTCACTGGGATTCGAACCTGGGCCTTCGCATGAAATTCGGCGTTCTAACCATTAACCACTTAAGCGAGAAAATAGTGATCTAATAATAGAGTTAAAAGCTTTTAAAAGTTTCAATTTTAATTGTTATTAAGTCCTTAATTTTAATATATTATATGACTACTACACTTACGTTACCCTATCCTCTGAGCCATTGTAGGATTAATCAATTCGGGAGTTTTTCTTCCACTATGCTGCGAGGTTTTGTGCAGAAAGCGTAATGGGTGTAAAAGTAGATGGTTTTAGTCAGTAAAAGATTCTCATAATATATGGGGTTTAGCTCCTTCTGATCCTTTTTGAAAAATATCATCCCTTTACAATAATAAATTTAAAACTCTATGTCGAGGAAACGTATGTTAGGTTGAACTAACTTCCCTCCTCACATATTAGATAACTCCTTAGTTCTAAAAAAAACAAAAAAGATCCACTTTTATTCAAAGATACTTTTAATCTCTAATTTGTTTTTGAATCTTTTTTTAACCTGCTCCAATTAAACACAACTTCCTCTATTTAATACATCTTCTATATACCTATAGTTTGATTTCCTATTGCAAAACTCAAAATAATCAAGAGAAGTAGGTGTAGGTTTCTATTTATGATCTACTTTTATTGTTTTTCAACTTACTTTGCAAAAGTAATAAAAATATTACATTAGTACCATCTATTTCGAAGTCTATCCATTAATAGAATCTTAATATAGTAAAAGAAGTTACACATGATACGTATAATTATCTCATACGTTCAATGATATAAAAATCGATTAATTTAATTATAAGTTTCAAAATAAAATGAAAATTTCTTATAAATAAATAAATTTAATCATATTTGTATATATATATATATATGAATAACCACGGGTGCATAAAACATATACAAGTATACCTATATTGCAAAAATATAATGAAAGGTACTATCCTATTCTTCTTATTAATGGTTTTATTAGAATAGTTTTTCATCATAGAATATTTATTCTTTAAGATTTTTTTTTTTTTATTTTATGTTAAAAATAATCCCATATAAAATATAAATATATATATATATAGAGAGAGAAAAGCATATATATAAATATATATTTTAAGTATATAATATACATCATCAATTATATGTTTAATGTTTTGTTAAGAAGGATAATTGCTTTAAGGATTTCTTGATGAAAAATAAATCGGTCCTATCATTATAATAATGATAATCTAGACACTTACCTCAATTTTATTTTAATTAAGTTTTTATTTTTATATATATATATATATATATATATATATATATATATATATTATACATGTATTTTTTGTTTAATTTTACATAATATGTTTATTTATTATTTAATGAAGGAAATGATGTGAAGTGGACATTTTAAATTACATTTTTTTTACCCACTAATATTGTGTAAATTTTATTTTATTCTTTTATGTTAATTTATTAAAATCTTCAGAAGTGTTGGTTAAAATTTTTTTTAAATAATCTTTAATCTTGAGATCATATAAAGTGACAGAGTTTAAATGAACAAGCAATTGCTCTATAACTATATAGCTGTTATAAACCTAAGTACATAACTTTAGTATTTTAAAAAAGACAATTAAATGTATTTTCAAATTCTGGTGTTGAGGTTCGATATTTGTAGTGTTTCTTGGAAGCTCTCAAATATCAAGAAAATTGTAAAAAGCTATGGGACTTATTCTCCAACTTTCGAAGACGTTAAAGCATTTTAAAACTCAATATTTGACCTAAGAATCTTGCATTCTAACTTTGTCAAAATATATACAGAAGTTTATATACCAGATGGCTATAAGCTTATTTAAGCTACAATTTGTGCTCACTTATATTTTTAAAACCGATTCAAGAATTTGGACACAATTTATTTAAGATCCTTTAGACTATTTTCAAATTTAAAATTTTTTATGCTGGGATATAAAAGAATATGAAGAGGTTCAAAA